>BDUI01004649.1:33894-58917 GCA_002335545.1 Apodemus speciosus
TCCTTTTCCTCCCCCTCCTCCTCTCCCCCTTTTCCCTTCTCTCTTTTCTTCAGCCTCTTTCTCTCCCCCCCCTTCTCTTCAGCCTGGAGCTGGTTGCCCATGTCAAATTCCTGTGGGGCCCTGGGGACACTGACACCGTGGGAGACACATCACCCTGGCCTGGTGATCCTTGCCTCCSTGGGGAGCCTCTGAGAGCAGGGCAGGATGTGCAATGTCTCTGGCTCAAGTATTTGCTATTTTCACAGGTGCCTGGAGTTGGCCCCGAGGCCCCGCCACCGAGCTATGGCGATCCTGCTCGTTCCAATGTTTTTGAAGGCTCCTGGACCGCCCAGGTGGCTCGCCTCCACCACTGCCTGTGCTGTTCGCCCTGCTCCCTACCTGTCCTGGGTGGCCTTCCAGGCCCGCCATGTCTACTCTGGAAATCTGTTTTCTCAATGCTCAAAACCTCACATGGTTCTTTGAGGCTTGTGCGTGTGTGTTGGGGGGTGGGGGAATGGCGGGTAATGGATGTCACAAACTCTGGAAACGGTTGCATCTGGATACAGAACTGAGGCAGGTACTAACAGACTCACCTGGAGGGCTCTCTGTCTCTGTCTCTGTCTCTGTCTCTGTTTCTCTCTCTTCCTTCACATCCTCCAATTCTGGCTGGTTGCTTTGGGAGGATATTCACATTTCAAGGCTTTCAGCACCAGGGTTCTTCCACCATGTTTGTTAAGACAGGATCTCCCACTGAACACGGAGCTGATGGACTGGCTAGACTGTCTGGCCAATGAGCTTCAAGTATCCACCTGTCCCCGCATCCCTTCCCTCGGGGATGGGGTTTACAGACCCCTTGGCACTACAGTCCTTCCAAACTCCAAGTGTCCAAACGCCAGTCTTGACGCCCGCCCAGCAGAGCCAGCTCTCTAGCCTCTCGGCACTGTCATACATGGTGGTGACTACAGAGGCGGGTGTGGGACGTGTAGCATCATCAGTGGGCCACAGCCACTGTGCTGACTTCACATGCTCATATCAAAAGAGACACAGAGGTGTCTAAGACCCTTGTCTGGGTCTATGAAGGCTGCCATCACAACTGGCTGGCATCAACAAGAGAAAGTGATTTCCTCATAGGTCCAGAGGCTCAGCGTGCAAACCCAAGCTGTTGGCATTCTTTGGCTTATAACTGCTTCTCTCGGCCTTTGCATTGCTTTCTCTATGTGTCTGTCCCTTCCTCCGTCTGTGTGTCAGTCCTTGTTTCTCTTTCTGGTACCTGTGAAAGCATTTAGGGTTCTCCCTGTATAAACCAGGATAAGTTCCACTTCCCCAAATCATCAAGCCTTTGCCATGTAATGTGGTATTCACTCTTGTAATCACAGATTCTTGATTATTAAGACATGGACTTATCTTTATGGGAGGCCATGACAAGCCCTCTGTCCCAGAGTCAAGGCTAGGATTACATAATTTCCTGTGGACAGCACTGGCAGGCTGTTGACTTCTGGCCTCTACACACACACACACACACACACACACACACACACACACACACACACACATGCCTGTACCCCTGTACACACACATGAGCACAAACACACAAAAGCATAAAGTCCAATACAAAGGGGCCTCACCTCTGAGAGCATCCTGAACCACATGGCTTCTTTTGAGGTGGTTTTGTTTTGAACTTATGTGCACTGTTTTTCAGTTAGCAGACCGGAGTCCAAGTGTCAGTACTGACAATTCGCTTTACCAGTGTGTCCTCATCGATGCACTGTGRATTGTCACATGACCTCGCTTAAACTATTAAATAAAGTAATAGATATAAAGCACATAACTAGTTCAAGTTCACAGTGAAGTTTATAGTCTACTACAGGTATCACAACTAAATACCACAGGCAGGGTCCCTTAACTAATAGAAATGAATCCCCACCTTGCCCAATGCTGGACGCTGGCCAGTTCGGCTTCTCCTGCAGTTCTCCCTGGCTTGCAGATGGCTAGCTTGTTGCTGTGACATCACTTGGCCCTTTCCCTGCCTGCCTCTCTTGGTCTCTCTTCCTCTCCTTATATGAAGTGTGATTGGGTGAGGAGTTTCAGCTTTATTCCCCTTGATTTCTTCTGTGAAGGCGGGTTAGAACTTCAACGTGTAAAATTCTGGGTGACATAATTCATTCTACAGGCCAGTTATCAGTGTTTTATTATTTCCAGCTATTAAAGGGGCTGGGGAGGAGGCTTGGCAAACTGGAAGACCTCAGTTCTAGCCCCTGTACCCACACATAAGCCAGGCATGGCAGCCTGCCTCAGCACCGAGGGGATGAAGTTGGGAGAATTCTTGGGGTTCCCCAGCTGGCCAGTCTACCAAAATCAGTGAGCATCAGATTCAAGTGAGAAACTGTGTCTCAGAAGAGACAGTGGAGAGAGCAAGAGAGGGAACATGGCTTCTGGTCTCCTGGTGAGAACTGGCAGGAGCTGCATGCCCGGAGTGTCCTGATGAGTGTGCAGACAGCCCACCAGAGAGAGTATCCACCCCGACAACTGCTCACAGCTTACGCAACATCGGAAAGGACTTCACAATTTTCATGAGCTTCCTGGGCCTTCCCCAAGTTTTAGGAATCCTTCTCCCACCAGAAAGTTTCAGGTCAGAGGAGATAGCTTCAGCATAATAAGGTTTTTGGGGTTTTTTTTATTTGGTTTTTTCGAGACAGGGTTTCTCTGTGTACCCCTGGCTGTCCTGGAACTCACTCTAGACCAGGCTGGCCTCGAACTCAGAAATCCGCCTGCCTCTGCCCCCCAGGATTACAGGCGTGTGCCACCACTGCCCAGCTTCCGCATAATAAGGGATAAAAATGAACAGCAGATTCATTGGTGATATAACACTTGCAGCCTGAGGCTAAACTAAAGTCCAACAGCAGAGTAAATGGGCTAGAAGCTTCCTCGTGGGACACACGGAACAAGTGGATCACACTGGGAAATGGACCAAGACTGCAGAGGCTGACATAGTAAGTTCAGGGAGCGGCACAAAGCTTTGGAGCCACAGCCAAGAGACTTCCTGAGCCCAGGCTGCCATCTGCAGCCCTTAGCAGCCCTGTTTGCTGTTCCTCGTTGCTGGCTTGTTTTAATATAACCTACCTGGTTGAGTGGGATAAGCCAAAGAAAACCAGGAAAAGTTATAAAGAACTGCCAGAAACGGTGTTTAAAGATTCCGTGTTGTTTTGTAAAAATTCTGGTTTACTCCATGCAGTCTTAAGAAAAGTCTCTACTCCGGAGCACACTGTCCAGCTCGCTGGGGTGGCTGATGTCCCCATCCCACTGCCACTGTGGTAGGCAACAGCCATCTTGAAATATCTATTTTTTTATTATTTTTAATTTTGTGTGTGTGTGTCAGAGAGAGAGAGAGAGAGAGAGAGAGAGAGAGAGAGAGAGAGAGAGAATGCACAAGGGCTCATGGAGGCTGGGGGAGTCAAATCCCCCTTGAACTCAATTTACAGCTCATATGACAGATTCTGGGAACTGAGTTTGGGTCCCCCAGAAGATCGGTCCATGCTCTTAATCCAGCCCTGAAACAGCTACTTTTTTTTTTTTAAAGATTTATTTATTTATGTATATGAGTACACTATAGCCTTCTTCAGACACACCAGAAGAGGGCATCAGATCCCATTACAGATGGTTGTGAGCCACCATGTGGTTGCTGGGAATTGAACTCAGGACCTCTGGAAGAGCAGTCAGTGTGCTTAACCACTGAGCCATGCCCCAGTAGCTGAAACAGCTACTTTAAACAGTGACTTTAATCTCCTCTCGGAGGTTTCAACTGTGTGGTTCCTACTCCCAAGTGCACAGATGCTGCCCGTGGGTCTCCCACCGAAGCCCCAGGTGTGCATCTGACACCACCGGAAGCTGTCACTCTGCAGACGATCTCACTACAGACTGCAGTCTCTCACGCACCCAGAGGGGCTTCAAGAACTCCACTGTGCTTGCTAGTTCCAAAATGCAGCTTCTCTGAGACACAGGGACATCCCACACCAAGAAGAAACCCCTTCTGTCTCTAATGGCCATCCCCCTAACAGAACAAACTAAGACAGTGAGGAAGACACTTAGACAGCTCTGGATGTACTGACAACCTCCCTAGCACATCAACTTCTCTCAGAAATAATCCTGGTCACTTAGCATGGAATGAGCAGACTTTCTCACCCTGCCTGAGAAGAATGTCTGAGACAAAAGCTGATGGAGTTTGGCAGCTGTCTCCACAGGGGTGGGGGGCCACGCTGGCCCCAGCATCTCTGCAGAGATCTACACTAGAACGCAATGCAAATCAAACCCATACCCAGTGACACGTGCCCGCTGTGGACAGTGGGTAACCGGAGGAGGATCTACTCAAATCTCCGGACCTTCTCCGGTTGAATGCTTAATGTATGAACATCTCTTTGCTGCTTAGTGTCACTTTCTGTCCCTCTTGACCACCACCTCTACTTAGCTGATCGTCTTTTTGCACAGATTTCAAAAGAGTAACCAAACCAGCCTTTGTACTGCACCAGAAAGAGACTGAATGGTTTCCCGTCTGGCCAGCTGTCAGTACCATCTTCAGCTGTAGCTCCACACAATATGATCAGCTCAGAATCCATGTTCCTGTAGAGATTATTTTTTTTTCAAGCCAGGGTTTCTCTGTGTAGCCCTGGCTGTTCCAGAACTCTCTCTGTACACCAGGATGGGCTTGAACTCAGAGAGCTGCCTACACCTGTCTCCCTAGTATTGGGATTAAAAGCATGCATCATCACTGCCTGTCTGTTCCCAATGGAGATTTTAAAAGCATATTAGAATATAATGCAACATCTTGCAACAGCTGTGCGATCCCCTATCATGAACCAGAGGTTAACAATGATCAGAAAGTGCTGTTAGGAGAGAGTGACCCTGGCACAAAGCCATTGATTAAACTGGGCCAGTACTGATGGATGTCCCTTTCAACTGAGCTATGTAGGGATCTATAAGTTGGACAGAAGCTCAGACCCAAGCAGTTTCCTCCAGGAAGATATGACTAAGACCTCAGTGTTCAAAATTTTTTCTTTACCAAGAGCAATAGAACAAGAGATTCCTCTCCACCCATTCCACTTTTGTCTTTCTTATTTCTGACATACCTGTTTGGAAATTAGTGTATGACGTATACATTTCCTCTTCATTGTACATTTATACACATTTTTCGGTGTAGAAAGCGTGTGATCACCCCTACAACTGAGACATTCAGCAGCTACACCGTCCCCTCTACCCAGATTTCTCAGACCTTTTCAGTCTTTTCTTTTCTCACCTCTGGGCTCCAATGACCTCTGCCCTCTGCAGACCATCCTATAAATAAAGTCCTTCCGTCGGCAGCTGATTGAGTCTGGTTTCCTCCAGTGGGAGCCACTAAGATTCATCCATGTTTATTGTGATATCAGAAATCTGTTCCTTTTCTCTCCAAATGTGAGCCCGCTGTGCGGTTGTACCTAGCTTGTTTATCTTTTTTTTTTTTTGCCAGCGGAAGGACATAGGACATTTTCTCCCTTCGTGTTGTGATGCGCATGGAGCTGCTGTAAACACTCACGTGTAGATGCTAGCACCGACATGCTTTCTTTTCCCTTGGGTAAATATCACACAGTGAGACTGTGGCATCCCACAGTAAGTGTATGTGTGGCTTCATCCAAATCGGCGAACTGTTTTCCAGAGTGGCTGTGCTGTTTTGCACTCCCACCGACAGTGGACGAGAGCTTAAATTACTCACTGTCCTTGCCAGCACTTGGCATTGTCAGTTACAGTTTCATTTGAAATACTGACAGCCTTGTGATTTAGAAAGGAGGCCATGCCAGTAAGGACTTATTTACTTTGTCCTTTGACTCAATACTTGGATCAGAGGTTGACCTCAGAACCCTGGACAGTCCGGATCAGGTTCAGCCTAGTATTTTCACTGCACCCAAGTCCACCCCTTCCACCCACGTCCACGGCAGCTGGAAAGACCAACAGTCTAGGAAATATGGAAACTGAGACCAGAAATCCAACAGTCACTGTTGCAGACAGGCCTGGAGCTCCCTTAAAATACATGTCCCCAAAGGATTGTCACTATTCAATGGTTTGGCAGCCTGCCCCTAAGCTCCATTCCAAGATTTGCCTTTATTTGGCCTAAATCTGAGACATGTGCAAAAATCTTCCCCCAATGCATCCATGGAAAACAATCAGCTTTAAACAATTGTTTAATGTCACAGATGCCAGAGGCAACATATCCTGCCTCAGCCAATAAGAGGCTTACCAACACTCTTTAAATACACTTGGGAAGTAAAGATAGGATAATCGAGTATTTAACAGCAGCTTGGATTACACAAGATCTTGTTTCTTCCCCCACAAAACCAAGCAAACAAGCAAACAAACAAAAAAGAGAAATGCCAAGAGAGCCTTTCATAGGAAAATTTCAAAAATATTCAATGTATCTCCTAGAATCTAGTAGGCCACATACAATCAAGGGATCTTAAAAATATCTAGAATTTTGTTCATGGCAGAAAAGAGCACAAGAATATCATCTACATCAATGGTCCTCAACCTTCCTAAGGCCACAACCCTTTAATACAGTTCCTCATGTTGTGGTGACCCCTGACCATAAAATCATTTCATTGCTACCTCACAACTGTTAGTTTGCTACTGTTATGAGTTGTAAGGAAAATAACTGATATTCAGGATATCTGATATGTTACCCCCCCAAAGGGGTCACGACCCACAGGTTGAGAACTGCTGACCTACATGAAAACTATGCTGCCAGATGCTAAGCATTCCATCCGAACATATGGGAAGTCTAGTTGTTAAAACAGTCAATGAAATCTCTTTGTCATCATTAAACTTCTAAGCTTACAAATGGACACTTCGAAGGCCCCATACAGAAACCTATATATTTTTATACAAGTACAGGAAGTCACTAAGGAAAATGGTAACAGAAGCATTGACAACTGCAGCCTCAGTCACTGGGAGAAGGAAAGATCTGGGTTTGCATTTCACAGTTTATGTCTGGCATTGCCACTAAAACTTAGCCATACAAAGGGACTGGAAAACTGGCCCAGACACAGGTAGTGGGCTGGTCAGTGACAACTTTCTGTAAGGAAGCCCAGACATTGGTCTTGGAAAATGGAGACACTGTCAGCTATGGTAGACATGTTCAAATATTAACAACTGAAGGGGAACATGGCTAATGAATTAAGTCTGAGAGTGACATCTCACTAAATAGATGACATCAGTAAGAAAACAGAAGGAATCAGTAGAGACTTGGTGTCTTAGGATTTTACTGCTGTGAACAGACACCATGACCAAGGCAACTCTTATAAGGACAACATTTAATTTGGGCTACATTTAATTAAATGTAATTTAATTTACAGATTCAGAGGTTCAATCTATTATCATCAAGGCAGGAGCATGGCAGAATCCAGGCAGGCCTGGCACAGGAGAAACTGAGAGTTCTACATCTTCCTCCAAAGGCAAACAGAACTTCCAGGAGGCTAGGACCATGGTCTAAAAGCCCATGCCCATAGTGACACACCCATCCCAACAAGGCCACACCTACACCAGCAAGGCCACACCTCCTTCAACCATTTTCAAACTACCACACTTGGGATCAGAAGGAAATAATAATCAAAATTAAAAAAAATTCAGAGACTATTTATTTAGTCAATGTTATCCAAAACCCAGACTAAATCTAGCTAGCTCTCTGTCTGTCAGTCTGTCTATTTATGGTTTCTTTCTGTTGCTGTGTCAAATATAACCAAAATCAATTTAGGAAAAGAAAGGGTTTATTTCATCTTTTTGCAGAGTTTACAGTCCATCGGTGGGAGACGTCAGGGCAGGAACTTGAAGTAGTAACTATAGAGGAGTTCTTCTCACTGACTCACCGATACTCCTGCTTAGCCAGTGTACTGATGAGTTTTCTGTCAACGTGGCACAAGCTGGAGTCATTTGGGAGAGCCACAAGTGAGAAAACTCTCCCAGCAGACGGGCCAGTGAACAAGCCTGTGGGGAACTCTTAAAACATATGATTGATGTAGAAAGGCAGAGCTCACTGTGGGCAGACCCACCTCTTGGGTGGGTCCTCTTGGGCGGGTCCTCTTGGGCGGGTCCTCTTGGGCGGGTCCTCTTGGGCGGGTCCTCTTGGGCGGTGCTCCTGCATGCTATAAGAAAGCAAGCTAAGGGAGCCAGCGAGCAGCATTTCTTCATGGCTTCCATGTCAGCTTCTGCTTCCAAGTCCCTGTCTTGAGCTCCTGCCCTGATCCTCCTAGGTGACGGAGGATGACATAAATCCTATTCCCATCAAGTTGCTTTCATGGAGGATGTTTTATCCCAGGAATAGAAACCCTAACTAAGACAGCTAGATTTTTTTTTTTATACAGCCCAGTTCCATCTGCTTAGAGATGGCACTGCCCACAGTGGCCTGGCCCTCCTACATCAATTAAAAATCAAGACAATTCCCTACACACACACTCGCAGGCCCATCTGGCCTAGGCAATGTTCCTCAATCCATGCTCCCTTCTCTGATGGCTCTGGGATGCATCAAGTTGACAATTAATGCTAACTAAGACGCTGTCTACCATCTACCTCAGGTTTAGAGCTGCATCTTGATATAAAATGCAATTTTACCTTTCTTTCACTTTCTTGCTCTATTTGAGTTCTCAGCTAACCAACACTGGATAAAGGCAGGTTTCCCTAACCTGGCCCATGGACTCAAATCCCAGTTGTTTCTAGGTGCACTCTCACAGACATAGAAATAATGTTTTATCAGCTCTCTGGGGAATCCCTTAACCTAGCTAAGCTAACATTTAAAGTTATTCACCATAGGACCCAACATTAGAATTTAGATAACAGAAAAAAGGATCAGAAAAGCCAAAGACTCATCACATGAGACTATTCAGTCCAACTATCAATAAAACACATAAGCATCAGGAACTTGGAGAGTACCACAAAGCACCCCAGTCCATGCATCATTGCATCCTTGAGAGAATAGGAGAGAGAGAAGAAAGAACAATTGGACCAGTGAGGGTTGAAATGTTTCTGATTGGATTAAATCATTAACCTGCACATCCAGGAAACTCAACAAACTCCAAGCAGGATAAACTCAGAGTTCCATACCTAGGCAAGATATTTTCAAGTTACTAAAACACAAAGCACTGGCTCCTGACAACAGCAGAACAAAGCAGTTCATGCGTGTGACAGACACCACTGCCATTAACAGTTGACATGTCGGTGAGTTATTGATGAGTTAAACATTACAATGTTTTCATCGCATACGGTGGACCTTGCTCATATACCCTCCTCTTCCCCTCCCCCACCCTTTCTCCACTCTCGATGGTCTCCTTCCTCTAAATAGTCTGCCTTCTGTTTTCCTACCACCTCTCTGTGTGTGTATTTAAGYCTGTGTTCTGCATAATGAACAGTGTCTGCTGTACGCGCAGGTATGTGAATGCTTGGTCCCCAATCAATCATGCTATCAGGGGAGATCGTGACTATAGGATCGTTAGGAGATGAGGCCTCGTTGGAGGAAGTGTGTCCCAGGGGAAGGCTTTGAGAGATCATAGCCTTGCTTCCCGTTCACTCTCTCTGCTTCCTGAATGCCACTGGAAATCCTTCTTCTGGCTGCCTGCTGCTGTTCCTCCCTGTCCTTGTAGATCTTTCCTCTGACATGGCAAACCCAATGACCTCTTCATGCCTTAAGATAATTTTTGTCTTGGTGCTTTATCACAGCAAATAATGGTACTAATACAGTATATGAGAGAGAAAATGTGTGATATTTTATGTTATTCTTCCCCATTATGCTCTCTATCTTCTGTCCCCCCGTTTTAGGCCTCCTCTTCTTCTTACTCCATAATCCTCTTTCCATTTCCAGCACACACACATATGTGGGTATTTTGCCTGCATTCAGGGCTGTGAACCACATTTGTGTATTGCTTGTGGAAGCCAGGAGAGAGCATTAGATCCCTGAGGACTGGAGTTATGGGCATTCAGGTGCTGGGGGCTAACCTGGGTTCACCAGATGATCAGGTTAAGCCATCCCTTCAGCTCCTCATTTAGGAGAGATAGAATCTCAATACTCTACAATTTGCATTTCCCTGGTGGCTAAGGATGTTGAACTTTTTTTTTATTATTTATTATTTCTTTAATTTAAAAAAAAGTTGAATATTCATTTGGATCTCACCTTTTGGGAGCTGTTTGTTTGACTTGCTTGCCCACTTACTGAGTGATTTTGCTCCAAAATCTTGGGGGAGGTACTTTTTTTTATTTCTTTATGTATTCAAGATATCAATCCCTAATGAGAAGATGGTTGGCAAGGGTTTTAATGTAGGCTGTTTTCTTCTCTGCTGATCATTTCCTTTGCTGTGCAGAAGCTTTTTCAATTTCCCCATCAGTTCTTGGGTTAATTTCCTAACTTTTTTTTTGTCCCCAGGAAGCATGGGTGACATGCGGCAGTAGGAGGTCGTATTCCAATGTTAAAAGACTCTCAGCCAAAAATGCTATCTCTGTGAAAGCAACATTTAAGATATCCTTAAATCAACAGCAGTGGAAATAACTCATGGCTTTCAGACCTGCCCTTTGGGTGGAAATTATAGAACACTGGGTAATAACTCAAATCATACAAAGAAATAAAAACCACCAGTAAAAATAACTACACAGGGCAAATGTGGACGGCTGTATATAATAGTTTCATTTATAACTCTTTCTCCTATATGATTTAAAAGACAACTGCACAGAGCCACAGCTATAAACAGGAAAACATTCACAAACCAAAAACAGCAAATGACAAACACAAATCCCACATGATCAGAAGTCACATATTAAAGCGCCAGTCAAAAGACAGAGATTGCTACAACAAATAAACAATGCCCGAGCTCTGATCTCCCTGTTATTAACAGAGAAGCACAATAAACTAAAAGAGAGTAAAAGCAAGTCTGTGGAGAAAGACAGCAGGCCACGATCATCAAAAGATGAGTAGATTGCCTATGATAGTAAGGTGAATATATCTAAAGTAAATATTATTACTAAAAACAAATAAATGCCTAAGGGTAAGGAACATGGAGCTGAAAAAGAGATGGGGTGGGTTGTGGAGTCCCCTGGGAGGGGTTGTGGGGTCCCCTGGGATGGGTTGTGGGGTCCCCTGGGAGGGATTGTGGGGTCCCATGGGAAATTAGAGGGAGATAGGGGGAATGGATGTGATCAAAATACATTGTATACACACCCAATTTGCAAAGAAGAAAAACTATTATTTAAAACTTCCATAAAATGGAAACAGTAATTCGCTCCAACTCATATCATAAGGACAATGCTGCACTGTCAAAAAAATCTAAAAACAAAAGAGAATTAAAGACTAGTATCCTTGTGCATATTGATACACAAATGGCTTTCAGAAATATCACTAAACTGAATCCAACAACATATAAAAGGGACCGTTACCACAACCAGGACTGATACTAGGATTTCAAGTTTAGGTCAAATAAAGAATGAATTGGTATAATATAAAAGACAATAAAGACAAATACTATACAACCATCTCAATATCTGCAGAAATATGTAATAAAATTCAGTGCTGTGTCATGACAAAAACAAACAGACAGAAAAACAAATAAACAAAAAAAACCAAGGCAATTAGGAACAAGAAAGAACTCCTTCAGTCTGATTACGGTGTCTATAAAAGACCTACATGATATCATCTGGTGGTCAAGAATAAATACTTTTCCTAGAGACAAAGACAGGGCCATCTGATTCTGAGACTTCTATTCAGCAGAGTACTGGAGGTGATGGTCACAGCAGTTGGACAAGAAAGAGAAATAAACTGCACACAGATTAAAAATGAAAAGTAAGAATATATACACACACAGACACTCTGGTTTGGTACATAGGACAGTCCTAAGAAGGGAGTTGGGGAGATGGCTCAGTCAGGAAAGTGTTTATCACACAGAGTTTGGATCCCAAGAAAGCCTGTAAAAAATCTGGGCGTGGCAACCCTCATGTGTAATCCCTGCACTATGTAAGTGGAGGCAGGAAGAAATCCTTGAAGCCCATTGGCCTGCCAGCCCAGCTGCACTGATGAGCTTTAGGTTCAGTGAGAGACTGCCTCTGTGAGAGGAAGGATGATGTCTGATGTCAACGTCGTGTGTGTGTGTGTGTGTGTGTGTGTGTGTGTGTGTGTGTGTGTGTGTGTGTGTGTGTGTTGTGATGTACATGCACTTGTGCCTTGTGTGTATGTTGTTCCCATGAGTTCAGGTACCTGTGGAGGCCAGAAGAGGGCACCAGATTCTCTGGAGTTGCAGTTACCGGCAGTTACAAGCTACACGAAGTAGACGCTCTGAACCAAACTCAGGCCCTCTGCAAGAGCAGCCAGTCCTCTTAACTGCTGAGCATCTCTCTGGCCCTGTGTTCAAATCTGTACTCCTATCAACAGTGCAGAAAGCTAGCTTTCTTCTCTCCATACCTCACTGGCATTTGGTACCTTTTTTCTTTTCTTTTCTTTTCTTTTCTTTTCTTTTCTTTTCTTTTCTTTTCTTCTTTCTTTCTCTCTTTCTTTTTTTTCTTTTTTTCTTTTTTTGATAGGTGTCATCCTGACTGGATTGAGATTGAATCTCATTATGGTTTTGATTTGCATTTCCCTAATGACCAGTTATATTAGTGTCTTCTTTGAGGAACATCACTCCAGGTCTTTAGCCCATTTTAAAAATTTAGTTTTGTTATTGAATTGTAGGAGTTCCTTATAGATTGGATGTTAATTTTTTTATAAGGTAATTAGTTTCAAATGTATTATCTCATTCTGAAGGTGTCTCTTCTCTGTTGATTATTTTCTCTGCAGCACAGAAGCTTTTCAACTTGATGAATTCCCATTTGCCTAGACTGCTTTTTCTCATACTTTTGAGGTTTCTTCTTCTAAAATCCATGTTTAGGCCAATATGAATGAGATTTCCCCTCTCATTTTTCTTCAGTAGTTATGTAGTCTCAGATCTTATGCTTATGTCTGGAATCTACACTGTGTTACTTTTGGTTCGATGACAGACTGACTTTGGCCATGTGTGTCAG
Source organism: Apodemus speciosus (assembly GCA_002335545.1). Taxonomy (NCBI): domain Eukaryota; kingdom Metazoa; phylum Chordata; class Mammalia; order Rodentia; family Muridae; genus Apodemus; species Apodemus speciosus. The sequence goes on from BDUI01004649.1 coordinate 46,918, forward strand.
CATAGCTAGATATTATCAACTTCTGCTTCAGTCCACAAACAAAATAACTCAAAAAATCTTAAGTAATAATTGTTAGGCCCCCGGGACATACCAATCAAATCATAGTGAGATCTCAATCCAGACTCCTTCACATGGGTGAAGGGGAAGTTTTTGACTGACCACGTGATTCAGACTCTTGTGTTGTTTGCTGAGGCAAGAGCTGTGGGAGGACATGTGATGTTTGGAGAGAGTCTAAGTGGGACTCAATGGTCAGTGACCGGGCACTTGCATAGCTGGCCTTGCAATGCTTCATTGGTCTTGTGTTTTTGCTGATCTTTACTTGAGAGAGGCAAGGCAGAGATCTTCCCCTGGCATCCCCTGCTGGTCCTGGCCACTCCTGCTGACTCATGGTGGTTCAGTAGAAGCCTGGCTGTTTCTGCTGCATTGTGATGCTGCTGCTGGCTCATGTTTGGTATCCCGACTCTTCCCAAAGAACTACTTATATAAACAGGCCCACAGCCCCTTGTCCCGTTTGCCATCTTTTCTCCCCTACCTTTGGACAGTGGGCTAGAAGGAGAATGGAGGCATTTGAGAACCCTTATTAAAATTAGGTTTTTAAAAATCCAGGCCTACACATGGGCACCATCAGAAATAGAAAATAATAAGTGTTGATGCGATGTGAAGAACGTGCAATTCTTACACATTGACTGCAAACAGAAAATGGGAGTGTCACATGGGAAAACGCTTTTTGGTTAGTTTCTCAAAGTGTTTAAATACAAAATGACTATGGAACCTTACAATGCCTATTCCTATATATATGCTTGAGATGTAAGGACATGTCTTCATATAAACCATTCGAGTAGAAATGCTTACACCAGCATTGTGTGTGGCAGCCAGCGGAGGGAGACAACCCCAGTGAATGGCTGAACACAAAGTATGTGTATGCAAGGAAACGAAGCTCAGCAGTTAAAAGGAAGGGTCTGACACAGGCTACAACGCAGAGACATTATGTCTTGTGACGTATACAAACACAAAACGCCATGGGGTATGTGATTCCACTCACATAAAGCATCTGAACGGATGGAGACAGAAAGAGCGCTCATGGGAACAAGGAGAGGAGAAACGGGCATGACTGCTAATGCATGGGGATTCCTCTGGGAGGGGCCGAAATGGTATTGGGATTACGGAGAGGCTGGCTGCGTGGGTCTGTGAGCATACGAAGAAGCACAGGAGTGGGCCTTTCCACAGGTGGGCTTTAAGGTAGATAATTCATATTTTAATAAAGTTACTACTGTGAAAGAAAAACCTAAGTACACACAGCCAATATCTTGACTTGGAGAAAAGTGTGGGGGAGAAGCTACAAGGGCAAAAACCAAACCAAACCAAACCAAAGATTGAAGACCCAGTTTCACTCCAACTCTGCTCTCTGACCTTGAAAAAAAATAGCAACATAACTCTGAATTCTCAACCCCAGCATTTGAGAAACAGGCAGAAATCTAGTCTCTATAAAAGGTCGTTTGTGACCTTTTCAAGGTTCAAATTACAAATTTCAAATAACAAAACATCCAAATGCTTGTTAGCTCTCATGCTGAGGAACTGAGTTGTCTTCTGAAATGGAAATTCTTCTCCTCAGACTTGGGCTGTTTTAGAATGACCTCACCGCTTCTTCCCAACTTTGGGTGTTTGTGTTGGTCTGGTTCCTTCGCTGTAACAAACACCCGAGACAATCAGCTCTAAAAGAGAAAATTGCTTCTGCTCACAGCTTTGGAGGTTTCGGTCCATGATTGACTGGACTCAGGAGGAGGCAACACACGGTCACACAACACATGGGAAAACCATTTACCTCTTGGCTAAGACACACGAGAGAGAGAAGTACACTGTGGTGGTACAGACCTGAGATCCCCACTACATGGGAGTCTGAGACAGGAGGCAGGTTTGAGAAATTTAATGAGACCTTGTTCTCAAGGTTCAGGGAACTTTGCAGAAAAATCGGGGTGGGGGGAAGAAACATAAGAGCAAGAGGAAGGGGAAGAGTTGTAATGTGTCACTTCCTGGGCGGGACACAAGCATTGCAAACACAGACTCACAGGGGCTGGGATGCAATGTGCTGGGTGTGCCCAAGAAGGACCCCATTTCAGATAAAAATAGAGGAGGAGTTCAGGGAACCCTGCCCCTCACTGAAGGCTATTTGCTACTGATAGATTCAGGGAGAGATGGAATAATGACCTTCAGTTGTGTACACACTGGTGACTCAATTTGTATACACCAGGATCCAGTGGATGGTTCCAATGCAATTGTGTCACTAATGGCTCTAGGTAAATTAAGTGGTTCACAAAACTAAAGTGGGAGACATGGACCTGGGAGAGGAAATGCCAGGGATAGGGAGATGGTGTTGAGAGGGACAGGAAAGAGACAAGATGGGAGAGAGTAACAGCAATATAATGTATACCTGTTTGAAACTGTCAAATAACAGAATTAATTAAAGAAAGGCTTAGCATAACAACAGGAAGGGTATGAACAGAAAACCTAGATCCCTGCTGCTCTCCTCAATCACACCCAGCATGATGCAAGCTACCATAGGCCCTGATTCCTACAGATTCTACCACTTTCTGAAGTACCAGTGGATCTTTATGGCACATTCCAGAGAAACTGCAGCAGGGCCTGATGCAGTATCCAGCAAAGCAGGTAGCAACAATATAGCACTTGTGCAGATCTGGGGCTGCATATATATATACACGAGAGAATTGACTGCAGCGTCAAAGAGGCTGGCTGAGGAGGGGTAGGAAGACACATACCTAGGCTTAGAAGGAAGTCCTTTACCTGTCAGCGAATGTGCATATCTATGATGAGATTTGCGAGTGATCACATGTGCGCATCTGCCCTTCCCAACCTCCGCTCCCTGGAGGTAGGAGGTTAGGGCATGCTGGGAGAGGAACTCTGTCCTCCAGCACTGCTCCCCCATACTTCCTTATAGAGAGAAGACTGAGAAGCCAGGGGTGGGGCTCAGTAGCAAGGTGCTTTCCTAGCTTATATTAGGCCCTACATTCAAGCACTAGTGTGTGGGGGAAATGTGGAACACGGTTCAGAAGTACTTTTTCTAAAGATTCATGATATTGGATGTTTTAGTAGATAAAACCATCACTAGCAGACGACTGCTAAGAGAACTTGAAAGCCAACATATTTCACCGCCAGCAGCCACTCTTGCTCACTCCCTTTCCTGGTAACCTCTTTATTTTGTCTTAAAAACCCTAATAAAAACACGACGTAATTTGCTCCAACACTGCGTTCAAAGCAAGGCTCAAGAGGTTTATTTAGACCAGCCCATGTTCTGCCTATGTTATTTATGGGGCTAATGCCCGGCAAGGGAAGCATGAGAGAGGCCACTTCTCTTAGGTCATATGTTGCTCTGAACGGTTCCTGGAAACAACTGTCTTTTCCTAAGACCCCAGGATGTCGTGAACAAAAATATACATTGTGAAATACCTCCACCTCCCTAGCCCTGTTCAAAAGGAGTTTTCATGTAGCTTTCCATTCTTAATATTGAAATATTTCCATTGATGCTTCTTTGACCTAGCAAATTGTAAAACCTTGGGAGTTGGAATTGTTTGCTAATGTTTTCTTAAGTTATATCATCTTGTGGGTCCATAAAATCCTGAAGTTATTACAAATAAATAAACGGTTTTCTCTTCATGATGTAAACCGTCTTTCCCTGAGGTCAGCAGGGGAAGATTGGTTTGGTTGGAAGCAGAGCCCGCCAAGGCTGGGCAGCGCTCTACCCAAGGGGCGAGTCAAGCAAGCAAAGCCAAGCCTGCAGCTGTGTGTCTTGTTTTAACTTCCAGTGAGAAACCCAAGAGTTTGAAATAGTCCTTCTTTCTAAAATACTCTGCATGTGGAGACAAGGACCCTGACTCCCCAGAACCAGGTGACAAGGAAGGCTATGCAGGGCATGCCCAGGCCACTGTCATGGATCACACTGGACCCCTAAGGGCTGAGGGCTGAGATGTAAAGATTGATTAGGAGAGACGTTGACTGTTCATGCCGCGTTCTGCTGCTGGTAATACAGTTGTGATCATAAAAAAGAGAAATAGGTGTAAGAATATGTTCTATGGGGTGTGTTGTGAGGTGTGGGAGAAGGGACTGTCTCAGAGGGCCCATGCCAAGGCATCCCTTCCCCCTGAGGGACCAGCCACATGTCAGCATAGCATAGAATAGAGTTTATTTAGGGCATGGGGAGGGGGTTAAGAGAGTAGTAGAGGCAGAGAAAGGCAGAGAGAAAGAGAGAGTAGAGAAGTAGAGGCTGGTCATGACCATGTGGAGAGAGGGGGGAAGAGAAGGGGAAGAGAGGGGGAGCAAAGGGGCAAGAGAGTAAGAGGACAAGAGAGTAAGAGAATAAGAGAGAACAAGAGAGCGAGGAGGGTGCAATCAGCTCCTCTTAAGGTGGGCCAGGCCTACCTGGCCGTTGCCAGGTAATTGTGAGGAGGAGCATACCTTGCTGTTGTCAGGTAACTGTGGGGGTAGGTCCAGACAGAGTACCAACAAATACTTCTTGGAAAATGGCAAATCCATGCATTTTCTGGGTAGTCTCAGTACCAATCCTGGAGACTGATTCTGAGACCATATGCAACCCAGCATCTGTGTGGAAATAAGTCCCATGACACCATGCGGCTTGGGTCAGGACAACTGAAGACACATACCTTGTGCTCCTCGGCTGGATGATGTCTGCGTCTGATTCTTTGGGTTCAAGGCAGGATGTTCTCTATGAAGGATGTCTCTTTCTTAATTCTCTGCCCACAAAAATACTTCTAATTCTCCTCCTGCAGTCAAGTTGGTGCAGAAATGTGGTTTTCAGAGAGTGGAAATGGGGCACTTGCTAGGACTTAGAGCATCATTTGGAGTCAAGGTCACAAAATGTCTGTCACTGATTTTGTTGTTGCTGTTGTGTGGTAAAAACACAAAACAACACAAGTTTCAGGTAAGGATTACGAAAGACAACAAGGTCTCTTATTCATGGATAATGTTTTAGGCTCTTATGTTTATTTTAAAAATATTTTATGATAATTATTACTTGTGTAATACATAATTATTATGTATGTGTTCATGTGCCTGTATGTGGTGTGTGTGTCCATGTGCTTGTATGTGGTTTGAGGGGGGCATGTGGTGTGTGTTTTCATGGCACATGTGTGAAGATCAGAGACTAGTTTGTGAGAGTTGGTTCCCTCCTTCTACTGGGTGGGTCCCAGAGATGGAACTCAAGGTTGGCAGCAAGCATCTTTATCCACTTAGCCATCTCATCAGCACTGTGAGTAATGTTACAGCTACTTTTGGAGACAGTTTGTCTTTTTCTTCTGAATATATTTTCACCAAATGGATCAGCAAGTGGACTCCTTTATAATACACACACACACACACACACACACACACACACACACACACACACCTTTTTGTTTATGGCAATAGCTTCTCTATTCCAAATTACCAGAACAAGCAACGAAAATGACCTTCAAACACATCAGGAGAAAGTAAAACACAGAGTTAAAAAAAAAAAAAAAAAAAAAGAAGACACGTTGCCAGAGATATGAATCCAGGGTAAGAGTAGATAGATGAAAGATGGGTATTCAAGTCAGGGAAACATTTTATACACGGTTTCCAAAGAGTGGTGGCACAGAAGAAGCTGCCTCCGTGAGACACGGTAGATGAAAGGAAGGGGGTTTACAACAGCAGACTTTTTAAGAGAGAAAGATATCGCTATTGTAGGCTTCGGTTTTTCTAAGCCTTCTTTAGTAAGTATACTTAAATGTTTTAACCTCCCTTCCAGCCCATCACCCACCAGAGGTCGTGGAAAGGAAAGGTTAATAGGGCAAAGGAGGATGTGGACCTGTTTAGGACTAGTGCTTTGTAGCAAATCCAGTCTTCCTTGTCAGTATATCAGCAGTCCAGCTCATGTGAATCAATAACCGTAGCTCAATCCACTCGCAAACATCATTCATGAATCAGCAATGGCAGTTTGATCCAGAAGAAACCGCAAGGCTCTGCCAATTGGCCATGCAACAGAACACGCCAGAAGTTCTTCGGCGGCGGTGTTTCTCTATATAAAGTCATAACAAATGATGATCAGCAAAGAGTGGCAAGGCGAACCAACACCACATAGCTGTCTGTTGAGTTATGTTTATACCCTTTCCAATATCATGTGTTCTCTCAAGCATCTGCTCTAGCAAAACATCACATGCCATTTTTCCAGGCTGCTTCCAGGAAAAAAAAAAGTTTGTTCTCAACAAAACATCCTCCCACGTCTGCTTCAGCAAAAACAGTCTCTCATAAGACAAACATCATATGACACAACTGAGTCTCCAAAGAAACCAGGAATTTCCACTTCATACACTGGACGGGGTACAGTATGACTGAATGCAGAACATAGGTGTATTATATATGAGACTTGAGCACAGGGGACTCGTTGAGAAAGGAGAGCCAGTGGGAAGGGGAGAGAAGACAAAGATAGATGAATGGAAAGTGAATATGAGTCAAATATACTATGGCATACACGCTTGAAAATGTCATAAATAAACCCTTCCTTTTGTATGCCAAAAAATGAATAATAAGAAAGAAACTTTTATATATTCTGGGATGTTCACCTTCTCATTTGCTTGCTGGATGGTTTTTATGATACAACAAGCCCAAGACCTCAGACGTTCCATCTCAATCAGCTACATTCCCATATAAGCCAGTATATTCCCAGGGTGACCAGCCCCCCCCCCAATGTTTTCATCCTTTTCCTGGATGTTCTCTCGAATTCACACCCAATGACAACACAACCCCAACATCCTCCATCGCTCGTCTGTATATCTCTTTACTTCTGACTCAGATGGGAAGATGATGCTGTAGGTACCATCTTTCCGCAGTTCTCCAGCTTAGGTCCTGCAGGAGCCCTAAGCTGGGACAGGTGCCTCCTTGTTCTTCATCTTTCTTCCAAATCACTCTCTCACCTTCATTCTTAAACATCAGATGATGCCTGACTACCATGGAGCCTCAGAAGAGTGCATAGAGATTTTATACTAGGTTCAATCTCTCAGTTTCTGCCTTCTGTGTTCCACACCTCCTCCCATGCTGCAACACCTCTAGCATTCACTGACATCTCCCATCTGTATTCAACTTCAGTGCTTCTTGTCTACCACATGGCCTTGCAACTATCAGCCAGTACGGCTTCATGCATGAATCTCAGGGAGATGTAAGTATAAAGCGTATAACAGCAACCAAAGCCCTATTGGCTGATAGCTACTTCATGAAGGCAGAAATAGTTCCTCACTTCCAGATTAGCCTACAGTCAAGCAGAATATGTTCCCCAAAGCAGTTAGGCAGAGAGAGTTAATTGGTCATTGCCATTGCACCATAGAGAATGGAATGAATGAGAACAGGGTATCATGGGACATGACCATCTGTAGCTTCTCCACTTGCTGGTTGCTCTCAGCCTCAAGTAGGTTTTTGGAAGGCTATGAAAATTCTTTCATTTCTCTAAGCAACTCTGCCTCTCTCCCTCACCTTTCCCTCTCTGCTTAAGCCTCAGATGGGTCCTCTTCACCCCACCATGACCATGACCCCATTTGCAACTCACTAGAACAAAACAGAAGCCATCCTGCCCAACATAGGTCCTGCCTTTCCTCCATCCTTTCTGCCATTTTTTGTTGACTCTGAATGAATGCGACACACCCAATAGGTCCCATCCCTCCTTTCTACTCAAGGACAGCACACTGCTTAGGCCCACTCTGCCTGCCTCACCCACACTTCTAAATCAGCATTCAACCATGCTGCAGCGCCTTCCATTCCAAATGAGCTGATAAGAAGGTCTAGAGACCAAGCCAAGTGCTGCCTATGCTTTTTCCTTCCTCTGTAGCTGCTGTGACCTATAAAACTTTGGGATTGACCTGACTGGGGTGACAGGAATCAAGAAACAACAGATGGAGAAGAAAATGGGGGTGTTGGGTGGGCTTGCGCTCTGATGACATCACACCAGCAGCAGCCTGGGAACTCAGCAGGAATGAGGAGGGGGATGGTCAGCTAATCTCAGCAGGGGTCTTTATAGGGGAGCAGTCTCAGTGGCTGCCAGCAGGGAAGAGGAAGCCAGGGTTGGTGTTCGCTGTACACACTGTCAATATCCATACACAGATGGAGGAAGGCCTTGCTATTTCCTAGGAGTCTCAGGGGCTCCTTAATATGGGGGTGCTTATGTCCACAGTACACATTCACTTAGGAACTCATCTGCCCCCGCATAAAGATCTCCTCATAAAATCTGTGTATTCTTGCTCTGAACCCCTTTTCTTCTACTTTACCTAATTTTTTAAGACTTTCTAAATTGAATAATTTCAATCATGTAAAAAAATGGAGAACAGTGAACCTCATAATCATATCACCCAGAATTAAGAATTATGAACAGGCTGGGCGTGATGGTGTACACCTTTAATCCTAACACTTGGGAGGCGGAAGCAGGCAGATGTCTGTTAGTTCAAGACAAGCCTGGTCTACAGTGCAAAGTCCAGGCCAGTCAGAGCAAGACTGTGAGATCCTCCCTGCCAAATACAATCAATCAAACAACAAACAAAAAGCCAAACAAATAAAGAATTATGAGCAGTTGCAAGTTGCTTCCTTTACTTCTTCTCCTCTTGCTGAAGTATTTTAAAGCAGGCCCCAGGAAATAGAACATTCCACTCACAGACATTTCAGGCTGCAGCTATTAAATTTGAGGGGTTTCTTAGGTAGCTTTACTAATACATGAGACTTATGTAACACTGTTATAGAACAATAATTCTCGTTCTCCCTCAAAGCCACTCCTCTTGCTGTGCAGGGTTTTGCTCTGTTTCATGTGAGCTTCTCTTACTTAAGTCGGGCGTGAGCAATGTGTTACTAAACCCAACTGCCATTCTTCATTGCTGTTTGCTTGGGGCTTGAGAGAGTCCTCAAAACAAGGAATTCTGTTTTAGTCTGTTCAAATGTCTATAACAAAAACATCACAAACAGGAATGGCTGAAAAACAAGAGACATGGACTTCTTATAGTTCTAGAAACTGAGTCCCAGGTCAAGGTGCCCACCGATTTAGTGTCTAATAGAACGTACTCTCTGCGTTGATATCCCTTTCTTACTGTGCCCGGGCATGGTGAGAGGTCCAGGTTGCTCTCTGGCATCTCAGTTATAGGGACATTAATCTCACACTGGAGAGCTCTTTTCTTGAAATGCAGTTACCTCCCAGTTTTTGGGTGTCGAATTAGAAGCCACGGTACGGATAACCATTCAGAAGGCTGTAGACTTTCAGAGCTGGAACTGGAAGAGCTATGGACAAATGGAGAGCTGGTTGCTCCATTTCTCAGCTTTCATCTTTATCACTTCACAGGCGGTTTACAGAGGTGATTGTTCATTTTTCTTGAGGAGCAGTCTTTTCTTGTCTTCTGGGACATTGTTACCTTTGGGTCTGCCTTGGCTCTCCAGCCATTCTATCATAGCCTCCTTGCTGGATCTGACCTCTGATTTTGTCACACACAAAACAAGAGGTCTGTCCTCACCTTCCTCCCACCCGTCCTTGTACTATGCTTCCTTTCAGTACCACCTGTGCAATAATGACATCCATTATTGGCTCCTGTCATGCTCCTAGCCTCTCGTCTGGATGCCAGACTCTGATTGCTACACACTCCTCTGCATCTTAGACATCTTAAACCCAGCTGGGCAGTGGTGGCGCATGCCTTTATTCACAGCACTTGGGAGGAAGGAGCAGGTATATATCTCTGAGTTCGAGGTCAGTCAAGTCTACAGAGTGAGTTCCTTCCAGGACAGCAAGGGCTACATAGAGAAACCAAACAAAAAAGAAGGAAGGAAGGAAGGAAAGAAGGAAGGAAGGAAAGAAGAAACAGTATTTAGAAACTTCACCTTTCTGTCTGCTTGGAACCAAACCTTGAAGTCATTCTCAACTCCTCCCTGTGTGTGCACATTCAACTCATCAGCAAATCCTGCTAACTCTACTTTCAAAGAGTATTTAGACTGCATTTGCTTCATACTGCCTCTGGTGTCTCTATATCTCATTGGATCATTGACATTTACTCTTAATTGATCTTGTCCCACCCAAACAAATGCAAACCTGTTATGAGATTTTTTTCTTTTACATCTCAATGTCAACGCATGGGAGAGAAATGGAAAGAATCGTGTGTTAACAGAAATATAAGTTATTTTCTTATAAATCTCCCAGAGAAATTTATTAGGTTACAGGTACAATGACTATTTTTAATGTTTAATTTTTTTTTTTGCAAATAATCCATCCTAGGCAGTGTCTAGAGACCCACGGTTAAATGAGAGTTTCCTACCTCGGTGAAGTGCTATGTCAGCATTTCTCCATTTTTTAAAAATCTGTGTTATATTCAGAAAAGATGATTTGATGGATGTCATTTCAATCCCATCTATAGGAACATGAATTTTAAGTATTTAAGAATATTTAATAAACTTTTATATAAATGCGTGGGTGTTTGTATAACAAATCTCTGTAATGAGCAGAAAGCAGTAATTGGTTGAACTCAATTCAATGTTCTGTTTGCTTGCTTGTTTGTTTGCTTGTTTGTTTTTTAAAACAGGATTTCTCTGTATAGCCCTGGCTGTCCTGGAACTCAAATTGTAGATCATACAGACCTGGAACTCATAGATCAGCATTCCCCTGCCTCCTGAGTGCTAAGATTAAAGGTGTATGCCACCATCACCCAGATAAATGTAACATTTTTTTGAAGTCAAGTTTTCTGCAAGTGAAATTTTATAAGCAACATAGACGACTTTATATTTTAGCCCTTTATTGCTGATAGCATTTCTATCACATGGACTCCTAGATTTTCCAAGCATATTCTTAGTCTTTAGCATTATGCTCTTTATTTTAGAAATCTTTCTTTAGAGAAAGAAGCAATCCTTATTCTTTCAGAAATATCCCCATTACACTAATATGGAAGTTATTTCATTGCCGTGACCCCCCAAAATGTTCCTACTTATCTCTCCCTGCTTTCCAGCAAACATAACCATGATTATTCATAATTCCTTATAATCAATAAAACATTGCTCAACCTTTTAGCGCTAGGATTACGTGCAAAGAGGCATAGCGAGCACTCACCAAGACTCATACTAGCGTGCCTACTGGAACCACAGAAGCAGGACAAGTGCCATGGGAACATATGGATTCCCTTCTCTCGAAGCCTCAAGGGATTGCTCTGCACAGAAGATGAGAGTCAAGTCTCTGGAAAACTASCAGGGAAAGGGCAGCTCCTGGAGGCACGCTGTGTCTTGCATGTTGCCATCTTCCACTGCCTCAGGAAGAGGAATTCTGGGGAGCAGGAACACTTTCTGGTAAGAGGGAGCATCACTTAYCCCCTCCCTCAGCTGATGATGAGCAKWCTGTCTTGGCAATTACCCTTCAGGTCTTTCCAATCCCCATGATGCACCTCTGCAGACAGCTCTTCCTCTGTCATTCACAAAAATGATGCTCAGTCTTCCAAGCAYGCTGAGATACCCAGGAGCTCTCCCAACACATCAAAGAATTCCTTCCAATTCTCTTGCCTATGAACTCTACCCAGTGTTGACTCAACTGTCTTCTTCAGAGGGTACAGGCTGTAAAATCTGTGGTCTTGGATGGTTCTCAACTTCTGTCTCCTTGAAGCAGTGGGTCTTCTTTAGCTGTACTGTCCAACATTTTGCCAGAATGAAACTTACATAGGAAGAGAAATCACAGCAAAGTTAAACATCYCACTTAAAAGCACTGCTCTCCAAAAGGTCACCCTCTCCAAAGGGTCAGCTGACCAGATCCTCATCTACTGACCCCACAGTACACACTGCTCACTGGTTACTATGCGGTTCTTATTGGCCAACAGCCTATGTGTGGAAATACATAAACTATGGATGCACATTAATTACATACAGTATCTCTCCTTGCTACCATTCCACTTGTCTATCCCTTTTCTGACTACCAATCACCTGTTAAATATTTTCACACACACACACACACACACACACACA
>BDUI01004651.1:26960-37077 GCA_002335545.1 Apodemus speciosus
GCTTAAGCTGTTTATTTTAGTAGAAATGCACCAACAAGTAGGGCTTGACCATCTGCCCTGAAGGGCAGGTGATGTTACTATGGGCAGGAGGCAGGGTTAGGTCCATGCTGATTGACCTTGCAATTTGTAAAGTGCGGGCGAGGCTGCGGAAGTGCAGACGAGGTGTCACCACCACTGCATTTCTACAACCATTAGCAGCCATCCAATGTCTGGTCTTCAGTTTCTTCACCTACAAAATACTAGATACCAAGGTATGAGGCTCAGAGTCCCTTTAACTTTTAAAGTCCCATTTTCATTTTGCACTGTGGCATATATGAAAGAGTTTAGAACACTAAGAGATTTCTTCTCCATTATAAATGTACAATTCTATAATGATTAAGTTAAATAATAGCTATGTTTGAAAATAATTAGGAGGTAACTATAATTTTGGGAGATGGCGGAAGAACACTAAGTTTAGTAGTCAGAGAAAGATAATGAAACAAAGCAGAGGCGGAGAGAAAAGAGAAAGCCAAGCACCAGGAAGTTTGCATCAGTATCCTGTGAAAAATGTGATCACTATAGAAGTTCTGCTTACTATTAGATTTGTAATGAATGTTTTGCATTCTAGATTTTCTTTTTTTTTTCTATCTGTCTGTCCCTCTGTCTTTTTTGGTTTAGTTTTAAAGAATCCTGCAAAAAGAATTTTAAAAGCCCTTAAAATGATGACCATCTTCACTAAGATAGTGAATAAAATCAAACCGAGTATCAAGATTTGGAATTAGAACACAGTATTGTTAGCCATGGAAAAAATATATTTCACAAATGAGAGAGAGAGAGAGAGAGAGAGAGAGAGAGAGAGAGAGAATAGCTTCAAAAACTACAGTGACATCATTTTAGGACACTAAGCATAAACATTTCTGAGTGGTTGATAATATTGGTTTTTCAAGTTATATAAAGGAAATGAATATTGAAGAATTCAGCTCCCAACTTGGATACATTTGTTATTGTTCCCTAACTGCAAGATAGAAATCAAAATTTCCACATTTTAAATGAATTAATTTAGCCATGTAAATGTTCATATTTACTTTCAAGAATCAGTCAAAAATCATTGCCTGCCAAGTAATTTCAAGTTGTTCTCTTGATCCCTGTAAGATGGCAGATGCCCGTTCCCTGCCTTCAGGCAATGCGCTAACTTCTTCCCTGGGACTTCTGCTGCCACTCCAAGACTGCCCTGAGKTCGCTCTGTCTCAATAAGTCCCATGGTGGCAAAATTCCAGGATGGTAGACGTTTCTTTTATTTAATCATTCTGCAATAGTAGAAGCACTCAAAACAATAAGTTATTGTGGAACTTCTGATCTAATGAATGTATTGTAGATTTTTTTTTTCATTTTAAAATAAAAGCCGATTTGAAACTCTTCAGACATTGCGATCAGGTTACTATTTTCATACAATTATGGAAATTTAAAATGCAAAGTTAATTGAAAAGTATAAAGATGAAAAGCAAGTGCTGTGCTTAAAATAGAGCATGACAGTCATGTTTCACTTAACTCTCATGGCAGAACATAAATTAAGAATTCTAGATGTGACATGCCAAATATTTTAGACGCRGAAGGATGCATACAACAGAGTCGGTACTGATTACAAACYTAAACGCACGACTTATAAGGCAACAAATTCATGCTCAAATGTAGACAACAAATAATGCGTTCCGTATTTCAAGAAGTAATGCTGTGTATAAACCCCACCATTTCTGCATACAGTACTAAAAATTCATAATAGCATTCCTAAGCTCTATGTTATACCCAGAGCCAAAATATCCAKAAGGASCAAAGCAATGATGTCACTTTGCACCTAACCTAAGAAGATATTTTTGCTCGTAACAAAAATTTAAAAGGAACAAATGTTACATGAGATTCCATCAARAACATGTAATATAAAATTGTACTGCATAGATATGTACAGTAAATCTGCCTTATGCTCTAAATATTACTCTATTTTTTTTATAAGTGAGCAATCTCTTTGTAGAACTATGTTGAGAGTTAAGCAAAAGCTATAACTTCTATTGTTCCCCTTCTACTTCTGCAGCTCCGCTCTTTAAGATTATTCACTTAGGAATTACAGTTCAGCAACAGAACAACAAGCAAAACGTCTCAAAATGTACCAATGTGCAGATTTCTCCACCGTGAAATCTGAACCAAGAAAATATAAGTTATGTTTGTATATACTCTGAAATAAATTATAAAACATAATGACCAAAATAAAGTTGTTATAATACACTCTTTAAAAATCTAGGAAATACATTCCCCTAACAGTGGTGAATGGAACAGGATGGAGTAGGTTTTTTTCATTGGATATTTGAATACAATCATCGAAGTAAATAATTTCATTCCTGTCATGTAGAAACTGTGAAATAAGATAATAAACACAAGCCACATCTCCCCTCACATGGTTCCTTCTTAACATCCATTCACGTAGGCACACCTTTTGAAACTGGTGTGATATAATTAGGCTGTAATATCTAAATAAAGATCCCTTCTAAATGTGTTGCAAATTGGAAGTGATTTTCAGACCTGTTCTAGAAACCATTGTCACACAGAACTCAAAGGCATCCCACTGCATATTTTATCTGTCAATTTACTCTCTTCCCTCATACTCACATGCCTTTTCCCATTCCCAAATTAGACTTTGAAATCCCTGAGGGCAGGACCTATCTATMTCGTTATTCCCTCTTGTACCCAATATTGTGGCAAGCAAGTTATGGGTGCCCCATGCTTATAAATGGATGAGGACATGACTGGGAATGGAAGTACATGCAAACCCCATAGCTGTCAGGGCTTTTGTTTCTCTTAGCTTCACTTAGTCAAATGAGTTGGATCTGGAGCGTATCTGTGTATCTCCACAGTGAAATGTAGACGTCAAGTTGCCCTCCTATGGAATACATAGCTGTATCCTTCAGACGTTAGTTCCCAGGTTGGGCTTTAGAGACTGCTAGATAGTAAAACTTCACCCTATTTATAGTGGAAAGGTTGCACTGTGAGTAATCAGACGTTTGGATGTAAAAATATCCCTGGAACGTGGCCTTTACTGCCAGAACCACCAAAGAATAGAATATGTTAACATATCACTCTTCAAGACCTTGTCAGAGTACTTCCATTCTAAGAAGATCTAGGCAGAAGAAAGTTCTAAGGAAGGGGGTTTGGGAAACTGTTTCGGAACACTGAAAGACATTGAGTTAAATCACCGTCACTAAAGCCTGTAGCACATTTGAAGGAAATATCTGGTGTCCCGTTAAATTTCTGAACTTCAAAAAAAAGGAGAATAGAGGTAGACCCTCCAAATCTCTCTGTTCATGGTCCCTCTTAAAAGGCCGGGAATGTCTTGTATAGCCAATGTGATCTTCTCTGTTACCAGTAAGTAGTTAAACTCCTTTGGAAGAGTTCTCTTAACTTTTCCACAATTCTTTCCTTGTTTGCCTTTCTGTCATTTCCTTTCCAAAAATGTATCTCAAAATGTATGCCTACAATTGGTCAATATTTGGCAATGTTCAGAAAACATTTTTTCATTATTCAATAATGAATAATGGAATAAAGGAATAATGATGACATTTCTAAGATTTGGTTCTTAAATTCTAGAAAATCTATTATTGTCTTACAAAATACTCAATGTACTCTCTATGTGACTATATTACAACTGAYGGTCCTCCCACTTGGGAAGAAAAGCACTATGGGAATTCGAGGGAATATAATGGCCAGCAAACTTCACAGTGCTAGTTGTCACAGGGTTTGTGACCATCTCTGGCAAGAGYTCTGTGACTCAGGGCCATTTCACAGTGTTTGAGACATCCAGACCTCTGTTATATATCAGAAGTAATGGCTCCAGTGGCTTAAAAACAACTTAGGGACAGCTGTYGTAGTGATGCAGAGGGGCAGATAGGCAGAGGAAGCAAGGCCTGAGAACATGGTGTTACTTTGATACTCCACCTTTCCAGTCTTTAGATGTTAAAATTCTGAGCAAAATTTACTTTTCAAGGGTCCAGTTAATTTTTGCAGTTCCATTTCTCTATAACATACGACTATAGTGAACTATAACTATAACTAGTTCACATTTTAAATTGTCTTCATCTCTTTTGTGAATACTCTTAGTTCAAGTATAACAAAAATTTAATTGCTTTTTTTTCTACCATTGTATGTAGCTTATCTTATACTCATAACATCTTCCTCCTTAAATAAAAAGAAAAATGAGTCATGTCCCCTTAAAAAATAAAACTAAGGACAACATGGAAACTGGGAAAGTCAAGACCTGCCCATGCTTAACTTCAGAGTTATCTTTTCATGCTGCCTTTGGGACACTTCAACACTGTAGTGAGTCATCCTTGAGGTAGAACTAAAATAAAAGACAGCAGAAAAGAAGCGAAAACATTTACACAAAGCGGGAGACATGAAGCAAAGGCGTGAGCACTCTCCCTTCGCCTGGACGCGGCGTCAGGCTTTGCAATCTTCTTTGACACACAGCTGAGAGATGGTCTTCTTCACGCGCAGGGCCGTCAGGCGTGCTGCCCCATTGGCGTACCAGCACTCACGCATAATTCTTCCCATGACCCGGAGCGCCTTCGGGACAGAAAGACAGCAAAGGTTTAAGGTGTGCAGAACAGAGGATAAAAGAAGTGAAGGCACGGATGGGGGATGATCGAGGAAAATGGGCCAAAGTTCTGTAAAAATCCTTTCTAAAGGCACAAACGTTCACCTCGCAAAGACTAGCTGAAATGAAATCATTGATTTCTGGGATGCAATGATGGCTATTTTTGAACTCGGCTAAGATGGGCGATGATAGCTGAGTGCTGTGGTACAAGCTCACAGCCCCAGTACTCGGGGGACAGAGGCAAAAGCAGCAGGAATTCAAGGCCAGGCCAATTCCATGAAACCATGTCTCAAATCGATGAGCTCAAAAGCGTCATGAGCTGTGGAGGACTGTGGAAACGGTTGTGAATCCCCAGTTGCATTTAATCAGATGTGCACAGGCATGAAAAGAAAGCCATCAGACTGACAATTCTGCCATTCATAACTGCATGTTGCAGACAATGATCCAAGGGTAAATAGAAAAGGCCAATATAAAGGAGCTATCAAAGAAAGGAGATGTACACTTAGATGAAAAGTCAACGTAAAAGCAAGAAACATGAGAGACCCAGAGAGTCACTGAAGATGGGGGACTCCAGTGGCACCTTGGAGATGAGGGACCACAGGTGAAGGACAGGAAAGTTAACAGAATGCAGAGAAGAGGTTGCAGAYGAGGAGGGAAGGGCCTAGATAGAAACATAAAGCCTGAGCTAGTGAGATGGCTCAGCGGGTAAAGGCATCTTGCCACTGAGCCTGAAAATCTGAATTTAATCTTGGGACCTGCATGCGCAGTGAGAAAACGTACTCCTGCAGKTTGTCCTGTGGTCACTGCCACCATACTCTGGCACATACATGCACTTCCACATACATGTAAGAAAAGAAACGTAATAAAAATAAATGTGTGCATATGAATCTTCCCCCAAATGGAAGTCCCTAAGAAAATCCACTTACTTTGACTTTGGGTAAAGAAAAAAGAAAATCTGTCCAAGTTTTTTCAGTAAACCTGACCTCATAAAAATCTGCATTCAGAGAGGGGGAGGGTTGCCGATAAGCAAAAAAATCAATCAAGACAATAACCAGCAGAATCAGATCCATAACAAATGATAAGAAACATTAAAAAAGAAATAGAACTCTATCTGGGAGGGAGGGAGGAAACAATACTTTCAAAAACAGTAAAAGTTCTTGGTACGAAAATAAAGAATCTTGTGGATACATTAAAAGGCAAATGAGACATACCTGGAGCAGGAGCAAAGAAGTGGAAACTAAATCCACAAGAACGAGAACGCAGGTGCCAAGGTAGGAAATACAGGTGACACAAAGGAGACTCTGAAAAGTTTAATAGCAGCCCCTGAGTGTTCCAAAAATAGAAATGGAGACAATGAGAGAAGAATTATCTGAAGACGTATTCTCACAGAATTTTCTAGAWCAGAGGAAGGTCACAAGTCCTTAGAATGAGAGCAGTCTTTGTTCAAACAAGTTTAACCGCAAAGCTGGGTTCAGTGGGGCACACTGTGACATCAGCACTCAGAGGCTACAGCAGGAGGATTCCTACTAGTGTGGGCTACATGGAGAAAGCTTCCCTCAAAAAAAAAAAAAAAAAAAAAAAAAAAACCTGAAGCACCTACAACCAGAAAGACTGGCCATGAGACAGAGAAACTGCAGAACGCTAAGGACAGAAAATTTCCTAAAAGCAAGTAGAGGACTGGAGAGCTGCTCAGCAGTTAAGAGTGTGCCTTTCTCTTGCAGAGGACCTGGGTTAGATTCCAAGTACTCACGCGGTGACTTGCACCCACCCATGACTCCAGTTCCAGGGAATCCGAACCCCTCTTCTGGCCTCCCTGGGAACCAGGCACACACATGGTACACACACACACACACACACACACACACACAAACACACACACACGCAGGCAAAATATTCATTCGCATAAAGGATAACACATTTAAAGCAAGCAGAGGAGACACTGAGACAAACTCAAATTAATATCAAAATTTATTTTCATTTAATCTAAAAGAAAAAATATGTAACAGTAAAAGAAATGTTTTAAGGACCAAAAGGTTACCTGTCACCACTTTTAGGTAAGCACAGGAAGAAAGAACCAGCAGAAATCTCATCTATCCAAGTAGACACCTCAGAAGAATCAATAGCTTCAAAACTTATTGAACATATATATTTATATACTATAACTCTCCTTTTACAATTACGTATGTGTGTGTGTGTGTGTGTGTGTGTGTGTGTGTGTGTGTGTGTCCGAAGTAAGTGTCACATCCCCTTGAGCTGGAGTTACAGACCGTTGTGAGCCACTATGTAACAAAATGCTAGTCCTATGTGAAAGCAGCATCTGGTCTTAACCACTGAGCCATCTCTCCAGTCCTGCAAAATGGATAATCTTGTTTGTCAATTCGACAGAATTAGAATAACCTTGGTAACACATTGTTTAGGTGTGTCCATGAGGTTATTTCCAGAAAGGATTAAGAAAATGTAGAGGATCTACCTGAAATGTAGCTGACATTTTCCCATGGGCTGATTGATGCCCTGAGCTGAATGACTGCCTGACTGGTGCCATGCACCCCACCATGATGGCCATGCACTGGGACCCACTGGGACCGTGAGACTCCAGCTAAGTGCTTTCTTTTTAAGTTGCCTTGGTCAGGGTGTCTCTTCACAGCAATAGAGAAATTACTCAGACACAGTGTGACCAGCTGTCTCGTGTTACCGCTGACACGCCTCTTCCATCATGTTACCTTCAAGATTAGAGCTAAATTTAACTCTTCCTTCCTTAAGTTCTTGTCATAAGGTGTTCTGTCACAGCAACTATAATATATTCGCTAATACATTTAGCGACATCCTTTTTAACAATGCTAACCATAAATCACATATGATAACCAATACTAGAATAGACAAAGGAATTCTATTATATCCACACAGAAGAACGCTACATAGCAATGAAAATGGACAGATTTTTATATGTTTGTGTGTATTAAAAAAAATTAGAATACATGTAGCAACTTTTACTCCTAATTTTCATAAAYACATAAATGCGAATATTTTCAGGATACATGTATATATGTGGCAAAAATCAGGGAATAATAAAATCATTAATATCAACATTAACCACTCAGCAAGGCAGAAAATTCCTCAAAGATTGCTGAAAATAATTTGCTTTTCAAACCGCGTATTCGCAAGTTTTCATTTAATTGTTATCCTTTATATCCCCCATGTGAATACAACTGACTAATGATATGAGAAAATGAATTTTTTCAGTATGGTATACAAGTCTCTAAGTCTGTTTCTTAGGTAAGCATAGAGTTGAGATAAGTAGACAAAAGACAAAAATAGTAACACTTGCCTTAAAGGAAAGAATTAAAATCCTGGAAGAGGGAAACAGACGAGGTAAAAGGGCAACTTAGTAAAAAAAAAAATCCTGTAAGAAAATGAAAAGTAGCATGTTACCTAAATGGCTTAGTTACTATGTTCAACTATGGCAGAAAATAAAGAGCAGTGAATGGGAGTGAGAGGTGGAGGCACAGAATAGGGGATCACTGCCTCTCTCTGTCAGAGTTTATGGACAGCAGATGGAGCACTCTGTGCCTGCCACTCTTGGTCAGAGCCCAGTATTGCTTGTGAAGAGAAGACAGTTAACAGCTGGATCTAAGGTGAGGGGGCTTATCTGATGAGGGAGATTAAGCTTCAGATAGTCTAAGATCAGGCATAAATTACCAGTTTCAACGCAACTCCCCACTGACTTTCCCCATGTCCTTCAGTCCCCAGCTCTTTGCTCTGAGAAGGAGCCATGCCATTGGTTCTGCTAGAAGGCAAGAGAGGAAAGTGTGTATTCCTTGTGTTGAACCCTGAAGAGCAATACTGCACCTTGTTTCCTTTCTTTGCCAGATCTAGAGACCTGGATGTCACGGAGCNCTTCTGCCCACCTCTCCCTCCTCCTCCCCCTCCCGGCCCCTTCCTCTCGGCCCCGCCCATCCCGTCCTTCCACCGCGCGTCTCCGTCTCCACCGCCTCACCACCTCTTTCCCCACACTCACCCCCGTCTAAGTGCCCCCCCACTCCTGCTCTCTCTGCCTCTCTGGGCCCCCCCTCCTCGCTCCCCCACCCCCACCCCCCATTGGCCCCTCTCATTTCCGTGTTGGTTTTGATTTCTCTTCCCAACGCTTTCAACTCCCCGCCGCCTCCTCCGGACACGTTATAACGAGGAGCCGTGGGATCGGCGCTCCGGGCCCTGCTCCCACGCTCCCCCCGTCTCTCTCGCACATCTCTGCCTTCTCGCGGTCTCTGCTGCAACTTTTTCCCCCCATCTCTCCCATGCCTGGTCTCTGTCCTGTGCGGATCAGCACCCCCACAGCCGAGGACCTGGTTCCAGCAGGGGCAGTCTCCACCGAGCCCAGCACGTCTCCCACGGCCGGCTGCTAAGCACCTCCAGGTCCCTCTGTCTCGGTGTCCCTGGGCCTTTAGTCTCCACATGGTTCCTTTCTCCATTTCTGGGTCTCCACATCTCTACCTCCCCGTCGGAGTCTCTCTTTCTCGCCAAGTCCCTATCTCTGTCTCTAGGTCTCTCTTTCAGTCCCGGTGTCCCTCTCCTGGGACTCCTTTGATCTCGCCCGTGCCCCTGGCACCCCCCTGGTCCCATTGATTGCAGATCGACCCATGGAAGAAGTAGGGCCCTCGGCCTGGGGCTATAGGGCCAGGCAGGCAGCAGCTTTGGCAGAGCCACTGGACAGACGGACAGACAGCCCCAGCCCCAGTGGCTGAGGAGGGAGCAGCCCCCCCCCATCACAAGCCCCTCCCTGCCGGCCGGCTCGGTGCAGATGGGGACTCCGGGCAAGCTTTAATTTTTAATTTTATTTTGCTTCCTTCACCCCCCCCTCGCCCCCATCTCTAGCGCCCCAAGCCATGGCACCGAAAGTGTGCGTGCGTGCGTGAGTGAGTGAGGCAGCCGTTTGGAGAGGGGCTGGGCAGGCAGAGGCTGCCTCCCTCTGTTCCTTGCCAAGCACAATTACACAGACCCACACCTCCTGCGAGCACACACGGGCCAACAAAGTCACATACACCACGGCACATACACCATCGCACACACTCAAAACACACACCGGTCTAGATCGACAGGACCACGCACACCTCCACAGCCCATACACAACCCACGAAGCACAGCCCACACAYGAATGAAGTCACACACAGCTAGCTACATTGTCATGTACCACAGTACCAGACACACAATCTGCCTAGACTGATGCCTGGAAACACAGACACCAGGTCACACGCCAGTGCTCACAAATACACAAACGCAGACCTTCAATCACGGAGGCACACAATCACACACAGAGACAATGTCATACAGAAACAGACACACACACACACACACACACACACACACACACACACCGGATACACAGCAGCACAGCCAGGTGAGCCACAGGCTCGCAGTCACACAGACAGGCACCAGAGACCTTCCATCAAACACACACAGTAGATCACACAAGCAGACACACAAAACACCCCAAACACAGGCTGC
>BDUI01004651.1:53054-77075 GCA_002335545.1 Apodemus speciosus
CACACACACACACACACACACACACAGAGGAAGGCAAAATGGAATGTAGAAAGGAGATAAAGAGGAAACCAAACTATACAGAAACCTACTGCTATAATCCTTCAAGTGATTTCTCTACCCACAACTTTGTTTAGCCTGTCCCTCATTGAGCACTTTAGTTGATGAGTTCAAGTTGGACACTTTTACCAAAACCATTGCTCATTTATTTTTAAACAAGAGTCTGCTCACTGAAAACATGCACGTACCAGAGCCTGAGCCCGAGGCAGTGGCATCATAGATGAGATCTTTGAGTGTTTTTCCAGCGTTTACAAGGCTGTACTCTGCCAGCGGTTCCTCCACGTTGTGTCTCTTGCTCTTCCTGTACGTGCATTGGCGGTCCTGGCAGGCCCATATCGTTAGCATGGCGGCTATGGACAGGAGGCACACCGGCACGGTGATAACAACCGTCAGCTCTGTGGGGCCAAGTCTGGGGGCATTTGGCGATGCTGCGGTTAAAAAGAAAGATGAAAGAAACCATAAATCAACTCATGAAAAATGCTTTTGACATCTTCATATGTAAAAATATATTTTTTCTGTCTCTATATTGTTAGAGTTTGTTTACAGTGATTATTGGAGAGTTTTGGAGTAACTCTAAAACCGAAGATTATTTTATTATTTTATTTTATTTTTGAAACAGGGTCTCATGTAACCCAAAAGTAGGTAGAAAAAGACGGCCTTGAACTCTTAATCTTCCTGCTGCCACCTCACCAGAACTGGGATTACAGGCATGTACCACAAGGCATAATGATATATGCGTATGAAAATTTCGCAAGAAACCCATTTATTACTTTATATGGAAGTTGAAAAATTAGTTTAAAAGTACTGACATTAAAAAATGTTTCGGAAATCCAAGTACTGTCACCAGTATGATATTGGTGACTACAGTAGACTATGCAACCACTTAAGTATGGATTTAAATTCACTGGCAAATGCCAGTGTGCAAGCAAAGATAAGAACAAAGTGTGCGCTGGCCGTGGGAGTCAGGGGTAAGGATATGGAAGCAACCGCTGGGAAAACTTGAAAAATCCTCCAAAATATTTGATACGCTTATTTTTATCGTTTTCTCTTTGTTATTCGACAGTCCCGTCCTTAGAGGAAACCCGTCCTGCATTCACTCATTTCACAAATAATCCTCGGGCTCTTGGAATATGGCGCTATTAGTCTGGGGGCTGGAAATCAAAGAGTGAAGAGGTCGGGCCTTACTCTCTGAGCATGCGCACTCTCATAAAGACAGCCAGCTAAGCAGACGGCTGTGTGGTAGCACGAATAGAAGACGGGACGAGTGCTCTGAAGATGAATGAGCAGGAAGAACATCCTGAGAGCAAAACGTCACTTTGGATTGAGTGGATCTAGAAAGGCCCTCTGAGGAAGTGTCCTGGAGACAATGACACAAAGAAAGAAGGAATGGCAGGCAGATATACTTGGTGCCAGCATGGGGGCGGGAGGGAGGGAAACCAGTGCAAGGGACTCATTTATTTCCATTGCTAAGTCATAACTACAATTTTGCTACTGCTATAAATCATAATGTAAGAATCTATACTTTCTGATAGTCTTAGGCAGCCCCTGTGAAAGGTCATTCGGCCCCCGGGGGGGGGGGTCACGGCCCACAGCTATTATACACATAAGGGACTATTTGGTCAGTTTGGAAACAGGTCCTAGAGGGCAGGAAATGGGCGGGAGGAAATGGGATCAGGGAATTGAAGGGACACCTCATGCCCTGTGTTGCAGGCTAAGCGAAGGAATAAGAGTTTTGTTTCACACAGAAGCGGATGTGAGGTTTTGGGGATATGTTTGAAGTTTTATTCCGAGTGGCCATTATGTCAACAGACGCTGGAGCAGGAAGAATGAAAATGGAGAACCGCCAGAAGCCTGGGTCAACAAACCTCGTAGAGTGATGGCCTCAGCTAACAACCCCGCCAAAAAGTACTCTCCGGAAGCTGGGCCCAAAGCAACATACCTACAATCCCAGAGATAGTAGGATTGAAAACTCAAGGCCAGCCTTGACTACAGAATGTAATCCTCTCAAATTAAAAATAAATAAATAAAACTTGTAGAGATTTTAAAAGAGCTTCTTCCCAGTCTCCACTCACTTCCTGGAAACTCCCTATGCTACTTCCTGGCTACGATCACTATTTGCCTGTTAGCAGTCATCTTGCCTTCGCCTATTATCTGACCTTCTCTGAGGWCCATGAGCTTTGTAACAGGAGGAAACTGCCTATGATATTCCTAGTTGAATCCCCAGTGTTTACAACAGTGCCTGACTCACAGCAGGTCACCAGTAAAGAGTTCTTAACTGTTGGGTCACTGAAAAACCCATTAGTTTTATTCGTGATAAGTAAGAGATCTCTCCTTTAGAAATGTCGATGTGATCACTAAAACCAAATAATAGTAAGACATAATTAGGAGAAGGGGAAATGGCTTAGTGCAATGGTTCTCAACTGGTGGGCCACAACCCCTTTGGGGGTCAAATGACCCTTTCACAGGGGTCACTTAAGACCATCTGAAAGCACGGATGTTTACATTACAATTCACCACCGCAGCAAAATTACAGTTATGAAGGAGCAACAAAGTAATTTTATGGTTGGGGGTCAACCCAACTGTATTAAAGGATCTCAGCATTAGGAATGGTGAGAGCCACTGGCTCAGTGGGTCAAGCACTCAGTTCACAGAGCTCAGATCTCCAGAACCCATGTAGAAGCCAAGAGGGCATGGAGGCCTGTCTGGAATCCCAGCATCGAGACATGGAGATGGGATCCTCCTAGCAGGCTACCTAACTAGACCAGCCAAATAAGCAAGGTCTGAATTCAGTGAGACACACTGCCTCAATGTATAAAGTGGGGATCAATCAGACAGGACACATGATACCAACCTCTGGCTTCATAAACACACACACACACACACACACACACACACACACTCACACACACAAAAAACAAAGATTTTTCTTTTAAGTTTACAAAAACAGTGATCCATGAGACGTTCCTGATGACAGACACTTTCTGTGTTTAAGTTAATTTCYTCCTTTAAGTTGGTATGTTGCTTGCCTCCTTTTGGC
The DNA here is from genome assembly GCA_002335545.1 of Apodemus speciosus. NCBI lineage: Eukaryota > Metazoa > Chordata > Mammalia > Rodentia > Muridae > Apodemus > Apodemus speciosus. The sequence goes on from BDUI01004651.1 coordinate 56,149, forward strand.
TCAGTGAAGATTGCCTCTGAAGAATTTAATTTTATAGGCATGTCTTATCTCCAGCACTTCTGATTTCTGCTGTTTTGGCTTTGTTTTAAACTTTTATTTTTGTTTATTTATATGTATGTCTGTTTGTCCCTGTTTATCTGTATTTGTACCATATGCAAGCAGGTGCCTGTAGAGGCCAGAAAAGGATACAGGAACTCCTGGAACTGGAGATACAGACAGTTGTGAACTGAATGCAAGTCCTTTGCTAAAACATTACAAACTCTTATCCACTGATGGAGCCATCTCTCCAACCAATGATTTTTGTTTTTAAAAATGCCTTGAGATGTGTTTGTCAAACTGKTACAACAGAATTTAGGAGATTTGAGTTCTCAAACATCCCAAACTTCTGGAGAAAGGAAAGTCCTGCTCGACTGTGGGTTACCTCCTTTGTACCCTGAACCTTGGGATAACCACACCCTCCACAGACAAGGCTCACTTCAGCCTGGCTAGGAAAGGCTTAGGGACAGCCCACCGAGGGCGCAGCATCTGTGTATAGAGTTCAAATAAAGGATGGACAATGAACTTCATGAATCATGCTACCCTTGTGCTGTCAAAAGTGGACAACAAGTGCATTGCTGATATTTGCATTTCGTTCAGGATATGGCAAAATTATATGTGAAACCATTGAGAACAATTAGGTTTGACAATTAAGTGTGCTCCTAGATATGTCACCACAGTCCCAGCAGCTGCTGGTGAGCTGTCAGTGGGAAAAGTGCTCTGAGGCCCAGTCCAGACTCTTGTGCTTCCTCAGTACATGTGAACTGCCCACCACATATCTGTGTGTCTCAGGATCATTAGCCCTCTGAGATCATTAGCCCTGTGCAGGAGGATGGAGGGAGCTTAGCCTGGAGTATTCTTCAAGGGGTGCTAAAAAAGGGTTCCTGACAGCTAGGCTTCAGAAACCCCTAACCAAGTCCTTGTGACTTTTGAAGCTTGCTATTGTAAAAGAACATAACTGCCTAGTCTACCACGATCGTCCTATTTTTCTGTATCCTCTYGGAGGATTATAGGTGTTCAAAAGCTACTGAGTGCATTCATCTTCTGAATTAGGTTTTTTTTTAAAAAAAATAACCGTTTCCACGTGATAACATCTTTTACCTTCAGCACTGTCATCAGAGGCATTCATATAGCTACACTTAATTTTGGTATCGCCTATTAGGAGCCACCAACATACACATTAGCCTTTAAAAGCTATTGATTGTCTCCATTTTGGTAAAGCTCTATTAAGCAGAGCTCAGCTCATCACTATGGCAACTAATAGAGACAAAAGGTCAGCAAACTGTGAAATCAGAGTCACCTGCCACAAGCACCAGCCACTGCTCTCAGAGATGTTTACTGTAGATGGCCAATGTCTCTCCCTTTGTGAACCGATCTACCGATACTGAGTTAGTAAGGACGAAAAAGATTACTCAGCTAGAAACAGGCTAGCAACGCCAACCAGAAAGGACTCCTTAAACACTGAGCAATTCTAAAAGCAAATGTTTGTAAGCCCTTGCCTTAAACTAAATGTTCCCTGTAATTCTAATGGGAAAGAAAAAAAAGTGTATACTCACAGCCAGTAAGTTGGGATAGAAGACAATGGTAGAAGAGAGCTTTGATACAAACACTACTTTGGGGGACAATAATGAGTTCACAGGAGAACTTATTATTTGATAATTGCTAGTGAAGATGATTCTTTGGTGCCTGTGGGGGTGCACTGACTATGAGGGCACAAGTGACAGCCCACAAGTGACAACTGGGGAACACTACATAAAGTCAAAGCACTTACTTCCTAAGCCAATCAAATGAAAGAGAATGGAAATGCAGAAGTACTAGCCCAGGTGTGTGAACAACTGGCTCTCAAGCATCTCTCTGAAGGGCTCTGAAATCCGTTGAACTGGGAAAACAAATACAAGTCCTCTTGTGGTATTTATGGGGAGTAATTTAAAATTCACACTCAAGTCCCTTATATAAAATGGAATAGGACTTTTACATAACCCACACACCACTCCTCCACATGCTTCAATTTGTCTCTAGATTACTTCTAAAAACTAATACAATGTAAATGCTATGTCATGGTCACATTGTGTAAAGAATAATATTAAAGAAAAAGTCTGTGGAGATGTGTTTAAACACATTTTCCCCCTAAATACTTTCGGTGTGCAGTTGACTGAATCTGTGGAGGCAGAATGCATAGATATGGAGGACTAGATGGATCAACAAGGTAGAGAAAGGGCAAAAAGAAGGGCAAACAGAGAAGAAGGCAGGAAGAGAGGTTGTGAAGAAGGGAGGAAGAAAGGAAGGCAGAAAAGGAGGGAGGGAGGGAAGGAGGGAGGAGAGAGGGAGGCAGAGAGGGAGGGAAGGAGGAAGGGGGAAAGGAAGGAAGGAAGGGAAGAAGGAAAGAAGAAAAGAAGGAAAGAAGGAAAGAAGGAAAGAAGAAAGGAAGGAAGGAAACTAACTTGTGAATTTGCATCTTTCCCTCAATGCCTAGGTGAGCTGGTGGTGAAAGTCACCAGGACCTGTAACAGAGGAAGTTCAGCTCTGTCATCCTTTCCCTGAACTGACGCTCATGTTTAGCTCCCTCCACCACTTCCCATTTCTTGCTTTGGGAAGAAAACTCAACAATTTGCAAAGAAATAGAGGAGACAACATGGACATGATTCTCATGTTTTCTCAACCCTGGCCGACCTTGTATCTTTTATCAAAGGGACAAAAAGTTATTGGTGTCCACTACATTTATATGGCCCCAGCTTGCCAATTTTACACTTCTGTATTGAGATTGCTTGGTGGGTTGCTATAGGAGATTGGTTAGGAATAAGTAGAATCATGGTCAAGCAAGTGTGGTTAAATGCATTAGACCAAGTATTTCAAAAAAAAAAAAAATCCACGTTGCTCTTGCCTTGAAAATCTTAGTCTAAGTCTACATTCAATTTAATGCAGACTCATTTCTCTCCCACCTTGAAATGGTATTAACATGACTAGAATGAAGATGTACAATGAGGCAATATAGAGAAATGCCTGGGAACTACATAGATGAAAGAGATATGCACAAGCTAAATGGATATTTTAAAAGAAATTCAGGCAGATGAGAGTAAACCAGAGGGCTTCCTGCCAACAGTGCTTTCTACAAAGTTTCCCAAGGTTTGTGCCTCCTTGCCAAACATTATGGTAACCACTGGCTACAGAAAATTACAAGAGCCCAAAATACCCCTAAAGAGACCCAGGTTAATCACCCCTTATTAAAGGCTCCTTTCATTATGTAGCGTGGAAGGAGCTAGGGGACGAGTCACAGTCCTGGACTTCTCTCTCAGCTCACAAGGATCATGGATCATCCAGCTGCAGGCAGATACCCGCCTCCCCACTCTCTGCCTCCTGCTTGTCTTTGTCCACTACCTCTTCCCAACAGTGACCATGATAAGATTCAGGAGGAATAAGCCAGACTCACATTCATTCGACCAGATTCCTCCATAATGCTCCAGTGTGCACAGCAGCAAATGTTCCCCCTTATGCATACACTGCTAGTCCATGATTTCAAAGCACTGTGATCAACAGGCACTTCATGTACTGAACTGTGAGTCTAAAATAGCCTACTAAGCCTCTACGGAGACAAGCCTAAGTATTTCTACCTTTGAACTGAAACTGTGGCCTATTTAAACAAGTTTCATTGCTCTGGCGCTCTATCTAGAAAAGACACTATTATCATCTGGCCAAATTTCATGATTTATTTTGTAGGCAGGTAGTATCACACATAACAAACAAATTATTTCCTGGACAGCTTTACGTAGTGCTTCTGGTTTGGGGGAAGTATGTAGAGAAGGCTGCAAACTTTTCACCAATGTTTTTATGTTTTAAGGAAATAAGAGCATTGGGCTGAAAGATATAATTATTGATCTAAGAGTATAAATAAATAAATAAATAAATAAATAAATAAATAAATAAATAAAACCTTCACTCAAGGAGGGGTGAGATTCACTGTTGGAAGAGAGAGAGAGAAATGCTCAAWGTCTGAAAGTGCTTCTTGCTATCCCAGAGAGCCAGCATTCACAATGGGGAGTGTCTACAGCTCACAATACTCAGGACTCCAGATCCAGGGGTTCCAAGGCTTCTCCTGATCCCAACGGGTGCCTACTTACGTATGATATACAATCACACAGATACGCACATAAGTATGCAAAAAACTTTTGATCGTTAAAAACATAAAATATTGGCAGAAAGCACAAGTAGGTTTCAAAATTTGTTTTCCTTCATTTTAGGGCAGCAGAGGGCAACAGTCTTTCATCTCTGCGATCAAGATAGATGTCAGTGGTGCGTGTTTATAAGGACATTAGATGCCTGTTATTCAAAATATAGTCTAGGCTGTCTTCCACCAAAAAGAGTCCTTTCTGTTAGAAAAATGAAAGTCTCCCTAGCTCACAGCGGACAGCCTTGCTCAGGGAAAGGTTCTTAACAAATTGATGACAAAGGAAAAGCTACAGGTCATTGTCCCAAAGTCTTCACAGGGGTAAGCTCTAATGTATTCCACAAAGCAGTTTGCTCACTTGGAAAAGATTAATAAGCACATTTTGACCTCGTTCAAGGTCCCATCATAGTCACCAAATCAGATTTGAGTGAGGCATAGGGGTATTTACATGCATAGAGCCTTGCATCGTATAGAAGACTCAATTTAAAATTGGTTATAAATTTTATGTTCAATCTCCCATGGTGTCCTCATGAAGAAACGTGTCTAATTTAAATCAGTGTACTTGTTTCTGGAAGCTAGAAATGTTTCTTCTATTCAATTTTCAGAACACAAGTGTGATATCTTGGAATGTCAGAGTTAATTGAACTTAGAAAAAATTAAAACATAGCACCTTTCATTTTCTCGGGTGAGGTGGGGGAATCCTGTCTGACACAGCTGTCAGGTGTGCACCGTGTCCTTCGGTGAAGGGATGTGCTCCTGAGACTGTGGAGTAATCCCGCGAGGATCCAGGAGAAAGTTTTTCACGCACATGTTACTTCGCTCTGATTCTAAGCAATGAATTTGTGTCTCAAACAGAAAGCCAAAGTCCAAAGACAATGATGGATGTAAGACATTTTCTAGCAAAGTCTTCATTTTTCACAAATCATAGTATATTTTCAAGTAATGGATATTTAATAAAATTGATCCTTTGGGCAGTTTCTCTTTCTTCAGATGAAAACTTTTCATTTCACTGAAAGTCTTATTTAGGCGTATCCCCTATGAGTGGGAGCCACACACCTCACACAACTGATATAAAAAAAGCACATTTTCTCTTTTTCTTTACCCATTAAGAACAGAATAGGAAATAAGTATTGGTCAAAAGTTAGCGAAGCACATACCTTTTAATGTTGTACCTAGTTTTTTTAATTTAAAATGACTATTTAAATTAGTGCAAAATAAGGTAGTTGTTTTAAAGTAGTATGTTGTAATGTAGAAGGGAAAATGAGACATTGCAGTTCCACTGCCCTTACCCAGCACTGCATTTTGGTAGCAGAATAGAAATAAAGATTGTGTAGCTTGAAGGTTGTTGGTAGTGAATAGACTATTTCCATATGAAGAGCTGTAATTAGTGTAAGCATGCACCAAATAGCAAGTCCTCTCACAATTAACTCTATAAATTACTGACTCCTCTAGCCCAAGCATCCTTACTTTGTGCTACATGAATTTTCCATGGATTGTAGCGTGCTTTTGATATTCCTTGATAGCATAACTACTTCTCTAGGTGTTCTCAGTCATTATTGAGAGYCACCAGAAAACATTTCTGTTAGAAACTGAAATGAAGGCTAGCTACAATAAATCTTTAAAATTAATTAAATAAATAAATAAATAAATACAAAAAAACAAAAACAAAGTATGCTTCTTCACATAGGAAAAGATTTTCTTAGATATTAAGGAAAAAAGTAAGATATGAAATTGTACTAACCTGAACAATGCGATATATTAAAATAAATATAGGGGCTGGAGAGATGGTGCAATATTTAAAAGCACTGGCTGCTCTTCCACAGGTTCTGAGTTCAATTCCCAGCAACCACATGGTGATTTACAATCATCTGTAATGAGATCTGATGCCCTCTTCCGGCATGCAGGTGTACGGATAGAGCACTCATGTACAATAAATAAATAAATAAATAAATAAATAAATAAATAAATAAATAAATAATACTAACCTGTTGATTTGGGGAATGCTGTGTCCTATAAACAGCATAAATTCTGTCTCGTAGTTCTGGAGGCTAGCAAGTCCAAAGCCAAATTGCTATCAGATCTTGTGTTTGCTGAAAACCTGTGTTCTGGCCCATGCAGGCACCTTTGTCTGTTTTCAAATATTTCATGTTTCAAAAGAACTACCTTAGACATCCTTGATAAGGACAGTGATCCCACTCCTGAAGACTCCACCCTCCTGACCTAATTACTTCCTCAAAGGCCCCACATCCCAATACCATCACCTTCCAGATTAGACTCTTGAAACAAGCATAAAATGAGTTATGGGCTATTTCCTCTGTGTCTGTGCTTTGAAGAGTCTAGATCAGAACCACCTGTCCTTGGAAGGCTGGCACAGTTTTCTGGTGGATCCTCTAGGGGAGTGAAACTTTCTCTAAAGGAGTGTTTTCAAATCGCTGACTCAAGTTCTTTAATACCTATGACTGTGCTCATAGGTAACTGTAATTTTATAGAAAATAATCTGCCTGTTGCTAGGATCTATTAATTAACATTAAGTAAAATGATATTAATTGATTGATTATATTGTGGTTTATTTGTTAAAATCTCCCTCTGAGATGGTAGACAGATCTTATATTTCCTTATGCTTGGCAATGCATGTACACACACAAGAAAAAGAGACTATGTTCTGGATTGTGCACAATTTCATTCTTTTCCTTTGTGTGTGTAGACCGTGAGTGTGTGTGTGTGTATGTGTGTGTGTGTGTGTGTGTGTGTGTGAAGTGCAAGCCCACAGCGCTACAGTGTTTGAACAGACCATTTTTAAACTCTAGCAACTCTTCTGCATTAATGTTTAGTCTGTCTGCTAAATTTGCTAATTTACTTTAAAAAGTAAATTATCATCTTTGTATAATGAATATGTTATATCTCTGCTATGAGAATAATCTTAATGTTTCCATAAACAAGTCTGCCATTTTACTCTTTACGTTCTTCTTCACTATGTCTCTACTGAGTTTAGCTTACTCTTTTTCCTCCGACAAATGTAAGCCTTTCCCTTTGTGTTGGTATCCAACAGTTAGTTATACAATACTTTGGGGCTGTCTTCTCACTTATCCTGGTTATATTTTTTGAATTTCTGAGATTCATGGACTCATGCCCTTCCTCAGTTTTGATCTATTAGTTGTGTAGACGGCTCTTTTTCCTAAAGATATTTTATTTCATTTTGTTTCATTTTGTTTTGTTTTGTTTTCTCTCTGCTCTTTTGTACCATTATGTAAGACCTACCTGGTGCTAATCCTTCCTATATTTGTGTTTTTTGTCACTTTGTCACCTCTCTTCACTTTTTCCATCATTTATTGTTTTACACAGTACACAAAAATCAATTTCATTTGGCCCAAATCTTAGATTTATACTATCCCTTCAGTTGTCAAGTCTATTTCTTCAGTTTTTAATTACAATTGTTGTATATTTTTATTAATGTTTTCTTCTGCTACTGTTCACATCTACTACATCACTATATTATGGTTTTTTCATTCACTATACATATTTTCAAATTTGCCTTTTGTTTCCTTAAACTAAGGAGAGCACTAAGTCTATAATCATCCTGCTAATTCTCTGTACATGTGTTCTTCTATACTAGTTTCTATGCTTTTAAGACTTATTTAACTTTTAATGAATATGAGTACTTGCCTGCAAATATATATTGTACACCTGTGTACCTTGAACCCATGAGGGCCAGAAGAGGGAATACGATCACACAGAACTGGAGTAATGGGCAGTTATGAACCACAGTAAGGATGCTAAGAACTGAACCCCAGTTCCCTACAAGAATAGGTCTCTTAATTGCTGAGCCATCTCTCCAGACCGTGGCTCTTCTTTTTGCTTTCATATATTCCCCTGTATTGGTTATTCTGCACTATGGACTGATCGTGTGGTTCTGTCTCCTGCAGGCCTGATGTTGAAGTGCCTTCATCCCAAGCACATGTATATTCAGGCCAGGAGGCAATTGGCATGGTTGAAATTTTCTGAAACATAAAGTTTTTTAGCTGGAGGGTCCTGTATCACTCCAGCATACCAACAAGATCCTGAAGTCTGCAAGACAGCCAGGCCCTGGTTACAGTCTGTCAGGAGTGTTAGTATTTCTGTTTTCTGCTCTATGTAGGACTAAACTAAGCATCTTACATAGGGTAAGAAGGAGATGAGATTACATGATTTAAACTTACATCAAAGAAAGAAACTTGATATTTCACTTGCATATTGTCAACTCCTATTAGATTGCCTAATTTGGCAAACTGTGCTTCTTGGCATTTATCACTCTTAAAACTTGAACACCTCATAACAAAATGCATTTGCCTCATTAACAATGGGATATCCACGTGAGCCAGGAAATAGCAGATAGAAAGATCAGAGAATTCAGTGAGAATGTCCTCACTGGTCAAGGTGCTCACAGGACAGCGACATCATTCATTTCCCTTATTTAAGAAACCACAGACTCTATTACATCCTAATTTCTTATTATCATTGTCAATGAACCTCTTTTTATCACTTAAGATGTTATTATCTAATTTCCTGATGACTCTTCGTTGAAACCCTCTTGACTAATCTAATGGGTAGAAAATTGTATATGGTCACATGAATGTGTATCTCTTTAGCTATTAGTGAGATTGAACACCATTTCAGTACTTAATTGCTTTGGAATTTCTCAGCCTCCTCTGAACATTTTCTAGTTGCATCCCCTGTTCTTTCCTGGGTTTTTCACTTACAGTCCTTCTCTCTTCCTTCTTCTAGTCACCCACACAAGCGCACATGCACACACACACACACACACACACACACACACACACACACATACACACACACACACATTTTCTAAATATGTCTATGTCACTTTTTTCTCAGTCATATACACTACAAATAGTTCTACCCGATATTTAATTTATCTTTTGGTTTTATTTATGTTCTTTTCTCATTCATTTTATTTTAGTTTTCATGTACTCACTTATATTTGTCTTTTCCTTTTATAGATCTAAGTTTCCTGTCTTATTTAGGAACAGTTTTCATACTATAAAGTCATACACTCTTTTGTTCTAAATTTGCCTCTGACATTTAAATTGTTCTATATGTCACAATTAAATATTTAATCAAGCTGTAATTTATTTTTGTATATGATGTGACACTTGATACAACCCTATTTTCTTCCAGATGGATAGATATTTATGCCAGAATCCTTTCAAAAATAATCCATTCTAGAGTTTCCATTTTTGCCAAGCTCCACTTTAGATGGCCACCAGCACCCTTCCTGGTACTGTATACATTGAAATGCTAAAAAAAAAAAAATAGAAATGATTTTCTTCTGTTTCATGGTTGGGTCAGGGAGGGGGTAGGCAGGGAGGGGATGAATTGCTCAGCAGCCAAAATTACAGTGAAAATCCAGACCATGCTTAAGTACAGGATCTCCCAGTATACCCTGGAATTGTTTGCCCTGTCATGGTGGCCAAGTGCTTAGTGTACAAAGACAGGAGATAAAACATGACCCTGAAACAACAAAAAGTCAGGTCAGAGATGCCTAGGTGAAGCAGGCAGCAACAAGTGACACTGCCTTGAAAACAAAGGAAACAAAAATATTCAACAGAGGGGGACAGAGTAGTCTTCTATCTCAACCATTGCTTTAAGTAGAACAGAAAGAAAAAGAATGGACAGGAAGGGGAAAGAGAAGGAAACATGGAAAGGGGAGGAAAAGAAGGTGAAGGGAAGAGGAGGGGGAGGGAACAGACAAAGGGGAGGAAGAAGGGAAGGAAGAAGACTAGGGGAGGGAAGGAAGGAAAAGCAGGCTTAGAACTCTATCTACCCAAAATAGTTAATTAAACTATGGAATGGATTTGAATGGACGGCACCCTGAGACACTTGCCAAAATTAATCTCAGTTTTTTCTGAGGAAATAAATTTAAGTTAGGTTCCTATCCTTTCTCCAGATAAGGATCCCAAAACAAATGCACATACAAAAATCACAAACCAGGAACCATGAGTCAGCAGAACCAAAAAGAGCAGAATTCAGCCCATAGAAGCTGTAGACGTTGAAATGGTTAAATGTCAAAAATTAGGGGGGAAATGGACGGAGGGAGGAGTTTGTAAAGCCCAGTTTAAACCAAGGAAGAGGAGAGAAGAATCCTGGACAGGAGCAGTGTCATCATAAGCTGACTGACCGGTTAGAATATCAATGACACGAAGTTTGGAAGTCACAGGTCCAGAGGCTAAAGCCAATTTATTGTGGAATATCTTTAGAACCAATCTTTGCTTTCCTCAGTGGCAGACCTAACATCAGGGAAACTAGTGGATAAAGCTGAACTGAACATCTGGATAAACAGATAAAAAGCTTTAGGTAGTATTCCTCTTCAATCAAAGGGCCAGTAATGCCCTTTGAGGTGAGAGCTGTGCTTTCATAGTAAGATTCGTAAAGGAATGTGAGAAAAATTGAAGGGAATGGACTGTGGAACTCAAAGAAGTCACTGTTGGGACAAATATAGAAAATTGTTAATTATTATTATTTGTTTGCTCTACACAGATGCATACTAACATATGCAAATCAATATATTCCTTTTGAACTAGAAATATTCTTGAAGGGCTAGGATTACTTCTTTTACTGCTGAAATGAAAATATTCTAGCCAAAATATCACCTCTCTGTATTTCAGAGGAACTGAGAATGGACAACATGTAAATGGCACAGCTGAAGGAAGGACTGGGTGGAAGGACACAGGGTCAAAATGAGAAACGCACCTCCAGGAAGAGGCCGTGATTAATAAAAACTTTTTCCATCTATTCTAATAATAAACATAAAAAAAAGATTAGACAGAGAAAGCTCTAGAAAACATGAGTTCATCTTGTTGAATAAATTTGCATAATCTATATTAAAATTTTAAACATATGATACCACATTTGTTTTGTGGGCCTGATACATTTGTTGTTTGTAAAGGCACGAACTTAAGTACTAGTCAAAAAAAAAAAAAAAAAAAGGTAGTTTTTCAAATGGTTGTTGCTTTCCAAATTTCAAAATAAATAAATAACATACCTATATTTGTGCTCACATTGAACTTGGAAAATTATTTATTTTTTCAATGACATCCCAACAATAACTGTTTTAATAAACTCCAAGGAAGAGAGAAAATTTCCTAGTATTATATTTCTACCAAAATAAAAGCTTACTTCTATCACATAAAAACTAACTAAAAAGCTAACTCCTGAAAATTATACCCATGTGTAAAATTAAACCAGAAGGTATGTTTTAAGAGCAAATGATTCAATTTAAATATGATCTAAATTAAATTTCAGTCTCAGTGATGTGAATTAATTTGTCTTAAATCTAATCAATTTTAGGCCATTTAAAAGAAAAAAACTGTGTGAAATTAAAATAGTAACTAACATTTTGAATAGTTTTTTTTAGATTCGTGAATTAAAATAATAAATGCCCTTGCTCCATTTACAAATTCTACCCTTTAAATATCAGTTAAAGTGGTGTTTCTTAAGCTGTGAAAAAGCCTTACCCGTGGGATCCAACCAGCACTTTTTATTTTTTTTAAGGAAATAGCAATGATTGAAGTACCTTATACATTTTAAAGATTTGCTTTGTAAAATTCTTGTTCTATGTCCATGTGAGGTGAAACAAACTATACAAAATGAGTGTCTTTCTGTGTCACAATAGAAGCCCACAGGAAAGCCCCTAAGYTGTTAGGAATTAGCAACAAACATTTAAAAGCATTTTAAAGGAGGAAGAAAGTAAGCACCAGTGGTTTCCAGCTGTGGGTTATAGACCACAGCAGTGAGTAAATGGGGTAGTGGAGGCCCAAGCTTTATTCAACCTAGAAATTTTGTCACAAAGAAAGGAACCAAGAGGCCAGCTACTACTAACAAGATCTGAGAAAAAAAAAAAAAGAGGGCCACCTGAGGCAAATAGAGACTTGGTTCTTCATCAAATCACCCATCCACAAATGGTTTGTAGGGTGATGGATGAAAGGAAGGGAACATGGGGGCATAGATCCTTTCACAATCCTAAAGAGAAGTTCTACATCTACACAACAGCTTCTGGTCAGCTCCTGACTCTTTCTACAGAGTTGGCCATTGACATGAAGCTCACTGTCAAGTACTGCAGAGATAGCACTAAACTAAACGAATTAGAAAAACCAATTATATAATTCAACATTATCCAATATAATTTGTTTTTTAAGTGTTTAGGATTTTTGATCAACATAAATGAGTTGTACACACTAACAAAGTTCATTGTGATTTTTCAGTGCATACCTACAAGTGCTCAGATGAAGTCCAATATCATGTTTACCACTTTAATAGTCACCTAAAAATTCTCAGAAGTACTACGATGGCACCTATTTCATGCTTTAGGAAACACTGTTTCAAGTATAACTTCTCATGGTTCAACCTGGCAAGTTATAGTTGGCCCATGTCATGTGTTAAAACCCCTCCATGTGAAAAAAAAAAAAAAAAAAGAGCCGGGCGTGGTGGCGCACGCCTGTAATCCCAGCACTTGGGAGGCAGAGGNGGAAAAAACCAAAAAAAAAAAAAAAAACCCTCCATGTGGGTTTAGATGGTATTTCCTCACTCTGTCTTATACATAGCTTTCCTGGACTCCGTGAAGATCTGAATTGTCATGGACATGTCCTTCCTTAGTTTACCTGAGACTTTATGTTGACTGATGGTCTTATCAGTGACAAGATCCAAAAGGTGTGGGGGCTGAAAAGGGAAGTCCATTGGCTATAACAGTGGCCTTTTCTAAGGCCATGGTTGGTCAGTCGACATGAGTACAGGACAGGACTCTAACAACATCTCTTCCAGGACAAGTTGCTGCTATGTACCTGGGCAATCAAAGGGTCTTGGGTAGGTAGAATGTACACTGTTGGTACCCTCAGTCAGGAACCAGTTTTTCATTTTTTAAAGATAAGGGTTAGTGAGGGGTGATTTTAACATGATAAAGCATACATGCTTTAGAAGTACTGTTGGATGAAGCTTAATGGGTGTATGACCATGTAAATGCCATGACAGGTCTGTCATTCTAAACACTCTCTTGGTCCCTTCCCTTCTACTGGGGTAGGCCAATGGTCTTCTATCACTGTAGATTAGTTTCTTTTTCTTTCTTTGATAAAAAGATTTCACAAAAAAATTAGATTTTAGTTTAGGTCCATTAATTATGTCCAGAAACTATAACTCATGTAGTCAAATTTCCCCAAGATTGTGACACTATTGTCACCATTTTGACAGTGATATGCAATTTAAAAATTAAAAAAAAAAAAAATCAACCTCGGCTAGACTCTAGAGAATTCCACCAGATGAAAACAAGAAGAGCTGCAAACATACATCTTTATCCTAGGAAACATTAGATGGTTTGTCTTCTGTCATGCTATCATCTTCCAAAACCGAAACGAAGCATAATTAGGAAAGAGTGTGGCTAAGCACCCCTCTTACCTGCGGGAAGATGCAGTGTGATATTGTTGCAGAAGTCTGTGAAGCAACATTCAGTTTTGGTCACATTGTTGGAACTGTGACAGAAGACCTGAGCATTTAATTCCGGGAGGGACACGCACGATTTGATCACCTGCTCTTTCCCGTTGGTTAGCATGACAGAGGCCCAACACGCTCCTTCGGTTTGGCAGGTAAAGTTTGAAGAATCACACAAAAGACACACACACTTCAGTCCTGGGAAGAGAAAGGCAAGAAGTTTTAAAAGGCAGAAGGCTGGCAGAGTTACTTTGCGGTGCTTGAGAATAGAAATTGAGTCTTAACCAAACTTGAAGACAGCTCTTAAAATGTGATAAAGATACCCTCTTGATCCTGCGCTTCATCAAACAGGCTACTCAATGAATCATCCTTTGTATAGTTATTATAATTTATACAGCTGTCCCTATAGTTACTGTTTTCCTGCTCCGTGCTCTAAATCCTTCTAAGCTCTATCGGTTTACTCCCAAATCAATAGCTCCCATGAAATGCTAGGAAACAGTATCTCAGCAACAAGGGTAGCTTGCTGGCACAGCTTCCAGAACAATGACAAGAGGCGAGGGCAACTGCAACCCAACGAGCCAGCACACCCTGCTCACTCACACTTCTCTAAACTTTTAAACGAATGTGCTGAACACAAAACAAATTCTAGAAACGCATAGGTCTAAAACCGGTGGTGATGCTTCTATTCTTTGCATCTCAAGGCTGTTAGGGTTGTTGTAGGCACCTTTAAGACATTGATAGACCATTCTACTTTATTTTACAATGACAGCCATTCGAATGCAGACTTTAACCTTCAGACAATTTTTAATGTGTACCTCTATTCCACAGAAGAATACACATTGATAATAGAGTTCAATCTAATGTTGACAATAAAACGTTCAAAATATTGACAGTGTTAAATTAATCTGTTTGTTAACGTATCATCTTAACATTCTTAGCATACACACTCATGCTTTCACAAATATATGTTCAAGTGGTTTGATACTTCGGTCCTGATATGAAATGTTGTCAGTATAGAGTACAGAGGTTGTAATTTATTCAGATTTTCATTTCAAAGGATCATTTCTAAATACTGAAATTCATAGTATTTCTGTCGTGACTTGAATGACTATTTTAAATCATAACTGCCCCCCAAATTATCTTAATATCCAAAGTTGTGCCATACAAACACTGTTAATAAAATTAGTCTTTAAATTTCGAATTTCTAAAGCTAGACCCAATTTTATACTAATAAGATATTCAGTTTATAAATGACTAATCATGAATAAATACCCTTTTTATCAATAGTAATGAGCTGTAGTGGGACCAGACATTTTAGGTTGGCTGAGATTCCACAGAGCCAGGTGTACAAAACCGAATGATTAAGAAACGTGTGAAGGGGGCTGGAGAGATGGTGCAGCCATTAAAGGCTGAGGCTCACAGCCAAAGAAACTAAAACACGTTTTAAGATGGAGCACACCTTTAATCTCAACACTCAGGAGGCAGAGGCAGATGGATCTCTGCACATTCCAGCCCAGCAGGGATGCATAGTAAGACCCTGTCTTACTAAACGAAAACAGAAGCACATTAAATCAGTGTCCTTATATAAAAGAATAATCACATGAGGAGCAGCCCTGAACCCAGGTATCTCTGATTGGGGAGTTAGCATTTCCCAACCTGGCAAGTGTCTTCAACACCTGATTGTGCAAGCTTTGGGATCTTGGACACTACTTGGTCCCTCTGGGTCTCATCTGAAAGGCGCTAACTACAATGTCAACATACTTCCTCAGCCTGCTGCTATGGAGAGTAAATTAATCATAGAAATCCTTTGCACCCATTTCTGACGCATAGGAAATATGACACAAGCATTAGTAATAGCCTCTTCTAACACTCAAGAAGGTAAAACTATTTTTCTTACAGGAACCATCAGCAGACTTCCATCCTCCACACAGAGGTAGCTGCATGAAGAAGGATACAGCAGCAGCTTAAAAGACCTAATGAAGGAATGGGTCTCTCCCTGCTCCGCCAGGGGGACTGAGTGTCCTTGTGCTTTGCAATCTCTGATCCCACTAGTTTTTAGCATCTGGGAATAAAATATAAATCTAAAGTAACAAACAAAAATAGCAATGAAGGAATATAACAACTCAGGTTGATCTGAATTTTTTTGGTACATTTTAATGCATTTCTTAAATTTTATCACAATGCATACAAACAAGAAAGGGAATCTCTGCTTGGCTTTGTTCCTCACTTGCTGGCTGACTTTGGGAAGCAAGAGTGTCCTTTGCACATAAACCATAAGTGTACTAGGTCCAGAAATCTTGACATCTCCAGTGGAGGATGCACTGTCTGCTCTTGACAGATATGATGACGACGACAATGACGAGTCTAAATTTACAGTTTGTAAAAATCTGATCTTATAACACACAAAAAACGCTAGCCAGTCTGTGTCTGGTCTGTACCTTCATAAGTAAGGAGTTGGAAGTCGGTAGACTAGCCATCTGACATACTATCTCAAACCCTTCATCACTACGTCATCCAAATCTTAAACTGTCTGGGATAGAGAGCTGTCTCATCAGTTACAAGTGCTTGGTTCTCCTGCACAGGACCTGGATTCACTTCTTGCCACCCAAATGGATGCTCAAGATTATCTATAACTCCTGTTCCATTGTATCCATTGCCCTTCTCTGGCCTTCCCAGTCACCCCATGCACATGATACCCACACATACATGTAAGAAAAAGAGCCACACATATAGAATAGTAGAAAGACATCTTTTTTTTTTTTAAAATCTTAATGTTTTTGTTTCCAGGAGGAGCTAAGCCCAGAAGTCAAGGCAACCAACTAAGGGAGGCAGGGCCCTGCTGACTGAAAACAGCCACCATGATCTCAACATTTAAGTTGGCTTCATGTGCATTTTATCATGGTGTACAATTCGCAGGGCAACTTGGTTGTCAGTATCTGCACTTTACAGATATGAAATGAGGCGCAAATAATCAAGTAATTGACTGAATGTAACAACCTTTAGCCTACACAAGCAATCTTGCTTCTGTCCCACCAAAGCTGCCACGGCAGCAAGGACTGGTCACCCCACTAGTTTCTAGGCACTAAATAAAATACAACATTAATATAAGAGAAAAAATTAATTATTAGTAATGATATCTGAAATTTTGATCTATATTATTTCAATGAAATTTAAGACCAGGTAGATACTTTTCTATCTTCCYGCTTAATGGCAGGACAAGTAGTCAAACAAAAATCAGTAGCATGTGCCTTACAGCTAGAACAAATATCTAAATTATTTGCTCTAAACTGCTTATCAATATTCTGTATTAAGTAGGCCTCTGTGGATCTCCCAACCATATCCCCYATATTTCTTTTCAAATCGCTGACTGGATCTTTATAAGAATTTTTATATGGTAGTATTTCTTACCAAGGAATGCTCTACATCTTCCTCTCATTTCTTAAGAAGCTAAAGAACTTCTTTCAGTTTAAAATAAGAGTTACAAAGCAAGATAATATAGACCTTAGAGAAGACATAGAAAACAACGCCCCACTTTAAACCTTGCATAATAGAAAATGCTGACAAAACTGAGGATTGTTAATGGTAATGGTTTCAAACATCTGTTCCATGTCCCCACTTACTCCAGGTCGATTGGCAGACTCCTGCACTGATGAGGAACATACAGCAAATTAAATGAGACCTACGATGTAAGCACAATACATGCCAGATTCTATCCCTCCTCTCTGACTTCTCACCAATCCTCTATRTAGYTGCATTTTTATAATTAGAGAATATTTACMTCAACTATCCTCAACACCGAACCTTAAGCTGCTAATTAAAATGGAAGTTACCATTATTGATTTGACTTATGCTTTTCTATTTTGCTTTTTTTAAACCTGATGCTAATCAAGTCAGTTCTTCTAGAGTATTCYGTGGCAGGATAAATCTGGTCCCTAGCAGATAGCAGCCCCTCCTTGTGGTTCTTTATCTTATACTTTCTCTTACAGTGTACTTAAGTCATATGGTGCAAGACAGCAAATGAAGTTGAAGAAAGAGGCAATTATCTGTAATAAGGAGGTCTAGTAGACCTTTCCCCAACACTAGGACTGCACTTTTCTCGTGTCTCTTCCCACCCCTTTAATTATCTCCCTTTTTCTCCCTCTTTGCCAATTAGTCTATAAAAGCCAAGACATCTGTTACCCAAAAGACATCTGTTACCCACATCTACCGAAGGATGTGCACATTCCTAATCAAACAGAAAGTAAATTTTCATCCATTTCTTACACATGATGACTAACACACCCTGTTGACCGAAGTGTAAAAATTATTAGGCTACAAAGTGTGTGTGTGTGTGTGTGTGTGTGTGTGTGTGTGTGTGTGTGTGACAAATTTTGGAACAAATAAACTGGAATAGTCCTTTCAGTATATCAGCTTTACGTTTCCTGCATCTTGAGACCACGTGCTGAGCTACGTAGTGACCACCTCAAACATCTGACTCCATACTCACCCCTCTTTCCCCGATAATTARTTTACTTTGTCCACTACTTCTACTTTTAGCCCAGGCTATCAAGCTCRATTTTCTCTTCTAATTTAAAGTGTGTTTTAGATGTGACCTGCTGAATGTTTAATCTTTTTTATCATTTGTAGGCTTCTGAAATAACAGGGGAAATAGTCCAAGCCCGTCAGAGAGACGAAAGTGCACAGGAAAGACGCAAGKCAAACGGCAGTAGAGAATCTGACAGGATTTTCCCCGTTGCCCTTTCCTGCCTCCCTTTTAGACTGGTCTTACTATGTTACCACACCGCCCAGGCTGATACTGGATTTAGGGAATCCTCCCACCACAGCCTCCCAAGGGCTTGGAGTATACGCACATACAACCACATCTGGCCTTGCCTTCCTTATTGGTAAGGACAAAACGAGACTGAAGGAGAAAACAGTGTTAAAGAAATGTGGGCATTATAAATACAACGCTTTGGCCTAAAGGGCTTTTAATACCGACTCGTCACACAGAAACTCTATCTGTTGGGCTATCTCAGAGAAAATGTTCTKTTGCACAATGTGGCAGTTATGCCTTGAACTCAGAAAGCCATGCCCTGCTTACTCAGAAGCAATGCAATACCTGCCAAGAGGGAGCCCATCCAGGAAGCCTTGGTGTAACTTCTAACCAYGAGGCTCAGGAAGAGCACAACCTGCTGACCATTTGGAGTTCCTCAGTGGAAACAGAGTATTTAATAAAAAGTGATTAACTGCTAGGCCCCAGGCCTTAGACAAATTTCTTAGCCTCTCTCAGACTCCACCAGCTGTCCTGGTTTCTGTCGCTCTGAGCTTGCATCATTATCTCGGTATTAAGGACCTTAGCAATTCTTATCTGTGAAGGATAGGAAGAGAGCACAGAAGCTGAAACACGTGCACCCAAAGAAGGTGAGGTTGACACTTTCAAATCACACTAATATTTCAGGTAGTRTGAGAGCCCTGTTGTTTCACCATCCCATCCAAACGTCTCTGGTAAATGTTAAAGACCATTACCTAGAAAAGGGGCAACATCAAATGAGAAGATATTGTTCGTTCATTCCATTATCTGCATATTTTAAGGAAATAAAGGGGGRARGRWKGRARSCYKRARGGGGTTGCAGGCTCTCTGAATGGTGTTAGATATTCAGAGACAGATGCTTAATCCTTTAATCATACACAATATACCCACTATCATAGAACACACACTCMAGACCAAAGGCAACTCGTGAGTTCCACACCCAGTAATCTGAGGAGTCCATATTCTTTCATGCAGAAAGAAAAATGTTTCTGAATAATGTTTCAAAAGAGAATGGGTAAATAAGGGCAGAGCGTGTTGTTCACTTATAGCCTCAAAGTTGTAACAAAGCACAGAAAAGATAATTATGGTGGCATGAGATCATGGTGCAATTTAAAAAGCAGGAAGCTCTCATTTGCATGGCTTTGTTTATCAGCATAGATTCGTTTCACAGATCTGAAACTTAAAACAAGTATTAGCCTCATAGACCCTACAACATGCCACATACAAAAATCAATTAGCAGGTATTGCCTAGTTAGCTGATACACGACAGAACTTTTTTGTGTGAATTCTATTAAAATATCCCTTAAAATAAGTGAATACAAAGAAGAAATGTTAGATGGAAAGATGACAGTTTACTCCTTCAGGCCATTGAAAGTTAGGTACCAATGGGGCAACAGGCTAGGTAGCCAGGGTGGGACCTGTGTAAATTCTTTTCCCTTTAGAGAGGGCACAGACTGTCTTGAGTCTCTTGACCAAGTCGCGATATTGTATTAGCCTTGTATAACAGGAAATACCCAATCTGGAGTATCTCATCCGAAAGCAAGAGCACCCTCATCAGGAGATACTGTTCCTCTGACACACTCTAAGGTAGCTCTTACTCTCCCACCATCCTTGAAAATGTACTGTCCACTGCTCAGGAGACTAGCAATGCTCAGTAGACTCCAGTCATGTTTAGAATAAAGTAAGTCAGCAGGTCAGCAGTGCTAGAGGCAATCACGCTAAAAGTCTGAGCTCTTCCAGTCTCTTTCATGTTAAGCTCAGATCACTGGACTCGTAAAACAACTCCTCACACCCTTGTCTTTGTGTTCCCTTTGCCCCGAAGCACCTCTTCCCTTCCTTTTAATTCTTCAGGCCCCAGCTTAGATGTCTCCACCTGGGTAAAATTTCCCAGAATCCTCCAGATCAAGAATCTGGGCCTTGCTTCTCTTGATTCTTCCCACAAATCTATAATTAGCTCATTTATTGTTCCAGTATAATGAAAATGTTACAAAGCGAGACCTTTTCCATTTCCATCCAAGCACATTCTCAACATCTACAGCAGGGTCTCACTGTATGATTCTGGTTCGATAGAAGTGGGCTGGACTTTATGGGGTGGGCTGGACTACAGAAGTGGGCTGGACAATAGAGGTGGGCTGGACTACAGAAGTGGGCTGGACTATAGAGGTGGGCTGGGCTGCCGAGGTGGACTGGACTATAGAAGTGGGCTGGACTAAAGAAGTGGGCTGGGCTGCCTAGGTGGACWGGACTACAGAAGTGGGCTGGACAACAGAAGTGGGCTGGACAATAGAGGTGGGCTGGACTACAGAAGTGGGCTGGACTACAGAGGCGGACTGAACTACAGAAGTGGGCTGGGCTGCCGAGGTGGACTGGACTATAGAAGTGGACTGGACTAAAGAAGTGGGCTGGGACTCTGGAAATCAGTCTGGAGGTTCCTCAGAAAACTGGACATGATACTTCCGGAGGACC
>BDUI01004652.1:44893-62913 GCA_002335545.1 Apodemus speciosus
ACAAGGAAGGACATTTAATATTCATCAAAGGAAAAATCTACCAAGAAGAACTCTCAATTCTGAAAATCTATGCTCCAAATACAAGGGCACCTTCACTTGTAAAAGAAACTTTACTAAAGCTCAAAGCACACATTGCAAGTTATACAATAATTGTGGGTGACGTCAATAACCCTCTCCTCAGTGGACAGATGAAGGAAACACAAACTAAACAGAGACACGGTGAAACTAACAGAAGTTTTGGACTAAATGGATTTCATAGATATCTATAGAACATTTCATCCTAAATCAAAAGAATATACCTTCTTCTCAGCACCTCATGGTACCTCTCCAAAATTGAACTCAACAGATATAAGATGGAACTAATCCCATGCCTCCTATTAGATCACTAAGGAGTAAATAAAGGTTGTCTTCAGCAACAAAAACAACAGAAAGCCCACATACACATGAAAGATGAACAATGCTCTACTCAATGATACCTTGGTCAAGGAAGAAATGAGGAAAGAAATCAAAGACTTTTTAGAATTTAATGGAAATTAAGGCACAATATACCCAAATTTATGGGACACAATGAAAGCAGTGCTAAGAGGAAAACTCATACCTCTGAATGTCTCCAGAAAGAAGCCGGAGAGAACATACACTAGTAGCTTAACAGCACACCTGAAAGCTCTAGAACAGAAAGAAACCCAAGAGGAGTAGAAGGCAGAAAATCATCAAACTCAAGGCTGAAATCAACCAAGTAGAAACAAAAAGAACAACACAAAGAATCAACCAAACCAGGAACTGGTTCTTTGAGAAAATCAACAAGATAGATAAACCCTTAGCCAGACTCATCAGAGGGCAAAGAGACAGTATACAAGTAAACAAAATCAGAAATTAAAAGGGAGATAAAACAACAGAAACTGAGGAAATCCAAAAAATTATCATATCCTACTACAAAAGCCTATACTCAACAAAACTGGAAAATCTGAATGAAATGGACAATTTTCTAGACATATACTAAATACCAGAGTTAAATCAGGATCAGATAGACCATTAAAACAGTCCCAAACCCTTAAAGAAATAGAAGGGGTCATTGAAAGTCTCCCAACCAAAAAAAAAAAAAAAAAAAAAGGACCAGATGGTTTTAGTGCAGAATTCTATCAGCCCTTCAAAGAAGACCTAACACCAATACTCTCCATACTATTCCACAAAATAGAAACAGAAGGAACACTACCCACTGTTCTATGAAGCCACAATTATGCTGATACCAAAACCCCACAAAGATCCAACAAAGAAAGAGAACTTCAGACCAATTTCCCTAATGAATGTCAATGCAAAAATACTCAATAAAATTCTTGCCAACCAGCTCCAACAATACATCAAAAAGCGATCATTCACCACAATCAAATAGACTTCATCCCAGGGATGCAGGGATGGTTCAATACAAGGTAATCCATCAATGTAATCCACTATGTAAACAAACTCAAAGAAAAAAACCCACATGGTAATTTCATTAGATGCTGAACAAACATTTGGCAATATTCAGCATCCTTTCATGTTAAAAGTCTTGGAAAGAATAGGAATTCAAGGCCTGTACCTAAACATAGTAAAAGCAATATAAAGCAAACCAGTAGACAACATCAAACTAAATGGAGAGAAACAATTCTACTAAAATCAGGGACTAGACAAGGCTGCCCTCTCTCTCCATATCTATTCAATATAGTAATTGAGGTACTAGCTAGAGCAATTAGACAAMATAAGGAGGTCAAAGGGATACAAATTGGAAAGGAAAAAGTCAAATTGTTACTATTTGCAGATGGTATGATAATAGTATAATTAAGCAACCCAAAAACTCCACCAGAGAACTCCTACAGCTGATAAACAACTTCAGCAAAGTGGTGGATATAAAATTAACTCAAACAAATCAGTAGCCTTCCTATACTCAAAGAATGAATGGCCTGAGAAAGAAATTAGGGAATTGACACCCTTCACAATAGTCACAAACAATATAAAGTATCTTCGTGTGACTCTAACCAAACAAGTGAAAGATCTGTATGACAAGAACTTCAAGTCTCTGAAGAAATAAATCAAAAAAAACCTCAGAAGATGGAAAGATCTTCCATGCTCGTGGATTGGCAGGATTAATATAGTAAAAATGGCCATCTTGCCAAAAGCAATCTACAAATTCAATGTAATCCCCATCAAAATTCCAACTCAATTCTTCGCAGAGTTAGAAAGAACAATTCTCAAATTCATCTGTAATAACAAAAAAACAAACAAAACAAAACAAAAAAAAAAAAACACAAGATAGATAAAAGTATTCTAAATAGTAAAAGAACTTCTGGGGGAATCAGTATCCCAGTCCTCAAGCAGTATTACAGAGCAATAGTGTTAAAAACTGCATGGTATTGGTACAGTGACAGGCAGATAGATCAATGAAATAGAACTGAAGACCCAGAAATGAACCCACACATCTATGGTTACTTGATCTTTGACAATGGAGCTAAAACCATCCAGTGGAAAAAAAAATAGTCTTTTCAACAAATGGTGCTGGTTCAACTGGAGTTTAGCATGCAGAAAAATGCAAATTGATCCATTCTTTTCTTTTACAAAGCTCAAGTCCAAGTGGATCAAGGACCTCGACATAAAACCAGACACACTGAAACTAATAGAAAAGAAACTGGGAAGAGTCTTGAGCACATGGGCACAGGTGAAAATTTCCTGAACAGAACACCAGTACCTTATGCTCTAAGATCAAGAATTGACAAATGGGACCTCATAAAATTACAAAGTTTATGTAAAGTAAAGGACACTGCCAGTAGGACAAAATGGCAATCAATAAATTGGGGAAATATCTTTACCATCCCTACATCTGACAGAGGGTTAATATTCAATATCTACAAAGAACTTATTAAGACTCCAGAGAACCAAATACCCCTATTTAAAAAATGGGGTACAGAGCTAAACAAAGAATTTTCAAGTGAGGAATATCGAATGGCTGAGAAGCATCTAAAGAAATGTTCAACATCCTTAGTCATCAGGGAAATGCAAATCAAAACAGCCCTGAGATTTTACCTTATACTAGTCAGAATGACTAAGATAAAAACTCAGGAGACAGCAGGTGCTGTCGAGGATATGGAAAAAGAGGAAAACTCCTCCACTGCTGGTGGGATTGCAAGCTGGTACAACCACTCTGGAAATGAGTTAGTGGTTCCTCAGAAAATTGGGCATAATACTACTGGAGGACCCTGTTATAACACTCCTGAACCCAGAGGATTCCCCAGCATGTAATAAGGTCACATGCCCCACCATGTTCATAGCAGCCCTATTTATAAGAGCCAGAAGCTGGAAAAAAAAACCAGATGTACCTCAACAGAGGAATGGATACAGAAAATGTGATATATTTACACAATGGAATACTACTCAGTTATTAAAACAATGAATTCATGAAATTCTTAGGTAAATGGGTAGAACTGGAAAATATCATCCTGACTGAGGTAGCCCAATCACAAAAGAACATACATGGTATGCATTCACTGATAAGTGGATAACCCAGAAACCCAAGACACAATTCACGGATCAAATGAAGTTCAAGAAGAAGGAAGAACAAAGTATGGCTACTCTGGTTCTTCTTAGAAGGGGGAACAAAATACCCACAGAAGGAGATACAGAGACAAAGTGTGGAGCAGAGTCTGAGGGAAAGACCATCCAGAGACTGCCCCACCTAGGGATTCATCCCATATACAGTTACAAGACCCTGACACTATTGTGGATGCCCACAGGTGCTTGCTGACTGGAGCCAGATATAGCTGTCACCTGGGAGGCTCTGCTAGTGCATGACAAATAGAGGGGGACACTCTCAGCCATTGAACTGAGCTCAGGGTCCCCAATGGGGGAGCTAGAGAAAAGACCCAAGGAGCTGAAAGGGTTTGCAGGAGGAAGAACAATATGGGCCACCTAGTACTCCCAGAGCTCCCAGGGACAAAACCATCAACCAAAGAGTACACATGGAGTTACCCATGGCTCCAGATGCATAGGCAGCAGAGGATGGCCTTGTTGGGCATCAAAGGGAGGGGAGGCCCTTGGTCCTGGGAAGCCTCGATGCTGCAATATAGGGTAATACCAGGACAGGGAAGTGGGAGAGGGTTGATTGGGGAATAGGGGGAGGGTACATGGGTTATTGGGCTTTTGGGGGGTAGGGGGGAGCCAAGAAAGGGGAAAACATTTGAAACTAAATAAAGAATATATCTAATAAAAAAGTGTGTTAGTATTTTTTGATTCCAGAGAAATTTTTATTTAAAATATGTGAAGAAAAAAATGTACTGTAGAAATCTCCATAGTCAACAGAAGGTAAACTTGTTGCTTTGAAGATGTTTTAGTCCTTTTCATCTACATATTTTTACTTGTGAGAACTGCAACAGAAGTCAAAATCCAAGACTATTACATGAATTCTATGTTTACAAAATAATACTTCTCTAATAATTTTAAAGGCATGGTGTTTTGGTTATATGAATTGTTTCTTGGTTTTGGTTTTTCAGGATTAGGGTAAAGGAAACAGCTTAGTCAGTGTAGGGTTCTTCCTAGTATATCCAAAGTCTGAATTTGATCCTGAGTACCACATTAGAAACAAAATGAGAAAACAAAACCCAACATTGCTGCACACTGAATTTGTTTCTAATTTTGACAACTTTAAACATAGCCAGGACCATCCTTAGAATTTAATCCTTGTTCTCAAGGACATTCATTTCCATAGTGCAAGAAGAATTCTAAATGAAAGGATATGTATTTAGTCTTTTTTTTTTATTACTGAAGTGCTCTAAAAAATTGTACTAATCACATTCCCACTGAAATATTTGACAGAGTCTTATTTCCTATTCTGACATTGGATATTATGCTTGAAGAATGTTGCCACTTATTAACAGTGACAGAGAGCAGGTCAGTCATTGCCTGGGAATGAAGCAGGCAAGAGTGGCAAATTAAAAAGGGCCAAGAGGAGACTTTGGGGCGGGGGGTGGGGGGAATGGGGGGTGGAGTATAGAAGTACTCACTTCACAGGTTTATAAACTTGTCAAAAGGGATCAAAGTGTACAAGTCACAAACAATTCACTATACTTCAATTGAAGTTATGAACATATTTTCCCACTTGACAAGTGAAATGTTATTATTCCTCCATCTTGTTTACTATATCTACATGTACATCTATTTACAATTCTTATTTAAATAACTTAAATTCTATAACTGTAAATTATATACTCAATTCAGTAAATCAAGAAACAGAGAAGGCAGGAAATGGGGTAGTGGGTCTTGGAAGAATAAAAGGAGGGATGAATAACAATCAATATATATTGTACAAATTCTTAAAGAACTAATAACAATAAATAAATTCAAAAAAGAGAGAAAGGAATCAAGAAAGTTAATATTACTGAGAAGTTTTTTTTAATTTTGATTTTAGACAAGACTCCTCTCTGTATTCTTGGCTGGCCCCAAGGAGTGGCAAGCCTCTCACATTTGCCTATTGACTACTGGGGTTGTAGGTGTGTAGCCCCTGGCTTTTGTTACTATAAGGCAGCCCTCCAAGAGGAATGCAATAGAGCAATAAGGATGTTCTCATTCCTCGCAGCAACATCTCAGTGTGAATGCTTGGATAGAGTTGTGGTCTCCTATTGCACAGTAAAGTCGAGGCTGAGTTTCATCTGTGAATAAAGAAGATTCCTTTCTAGAGTCCACCTAGAAGGGCAGTCACAGACATGTGAATTTATATAATTGGTGATCAGCTTCTGAGTGGTTTTCAACTTCAACACTGGTAACTATAAAGATCACTCAAAATTCAGTTTTTTTATATTGTAAAATTAAGTAACTTTTCAATAATATAACGACCTAAAATATGATCAAACATCAAATTTAGATATGAACATTTCCCAGAAAACTTTTATTTCTGGGATAAACTAAACACACTTCTGCCAAAACAAAGTCCAGCCATTTTAAACAGTCATTACCACTGAACAGTATTCAACTTTTCATCACTGTTTTGGACAAGCTTTTTTTCATGTAACTACCCTAGGTCTATTCCTTCACTAAACTCAGTTTTGCTTGTGGGTTTTCACTAAGCATTATATTTCCTTGCTGGGGCTTGTCACACTCCATTATACTCACCTATAATGTAAAATGGCCCTGACCCCACTCTCCCACTGACTATCTCTTGTTGCTGATTTTGTCATTTGTCTACTCCCACTATGAGGCTTTCAGAATGTGACCATGGTGCACAGCTATGCTGCTGGTACTGAAGGGGTCAGTTCAGGACCTTTGGAAATTTCCACCAGGCACCCCTCCCCCTGGAAGAGAGAGGTCATCAAGCAAGTAGGCACCCCTCCCCTCTAGAAGGGAGGGGGATTACCATTGGCTACCTGCAGAGACCAATCAGTTTAAGAGTCTCACTGTTCTGCCAATCGCCAATCGTATTGTGCCTAGTTGCTGATGCTCTATTCTGCCCCTGGAAACTGTAAAAAACTCTCTGACTGCCTCTCCTTTGGGTGCAGATCGACTCCAGTGCACTGGAATAATAAATTCCTCTTGCTTTTGCATTGATCCCCAGTTCCATGTGGTTCACTCAAAGGGTCCCCGGTAGTTAAGGCCCATTAGAGTCTTATAGTACAACACTGACGCTGTTCTAGAATTTCACTAGCATGACTTAACTCTCACAATTACTATGAGGCAGGGCTTATCATTTTCCTATATTAAAGATGAGAAAACTGAAGTTAGGTAAACTCATTCAAGATTACCTGGTGGGGTGGCTTGAATAGAATGCCACCCCTTCCCCCATTTTTGAATGTTTTGTCCCCAGGTGGTAGTAAAATGCCACCTCCCCCTCCGACCCATTTTGGAATGTTTTGTCCCCAGTTGGGACAACTGTTTGAGAAGGGTTAACGGTATGGCCTTATTAGAAGAGGCGCTCCCAATTAGGTTTTTCTTTCTTTGCCTCATGCTTGCAAATCAAAGGTGAGCTCTCAGCTACTGCCCCAGAGCCTGCCTGCTGCTGCCGCCATGTCCTTGTCACACTGGTCCTGGGTTCCACCTCAGAAACAGCAGGCCCCAATAAACTCTTACTTCTGTAAGATACCTTGGCTGTGGTGTCTCTTCACAGCGATAGACAGGTTAACTACAACACTGAACAAGGTTAGGATTTGTAGTACAAATTTAGCTAGATTTAAAAAAAATAGTCAAAAGAACAGCATGAAAATAGCAATGAGTGAAGTAATAAAACCAAAGAAGCCAACAATGTGAGAGAGATTTAAAAAATAATCTAACAAAGACTTTAAAACACCCATGATAAAATGTTTTAATGAACAAATGCAAACACACAGGAGTGTAAAACAGAGAGCCTCAGCAAATACAAAGGTCTGAACAAAGGAAGAAAAAGGTAGGCAGGCTAGAGTGCAGAGGTGGGAGGAAGCCATTAGTCTCACTGCTTCTCCTGGGGCAAAGAGAAAGGAAGAGGAGGGAGAGAGGTATGCAGAGAGGAGAAGAGAAGCAGAGGGAGACAGGCAGACAGGTACACAGACTAACACATTCGAATGGAAAGCTTAAAAACAGTAAAAAGAGCAACAGATAAGTTCATTAGGTGAGTGGAGGAAAGAGCAGATCCGTGCCAGCTACAGGACAAGATGGTGACTCCATCCACAGTGTGCATGCTGCTGATGTCATTCCTAGCCACCCCACTACTAGACTGTAATGGTATCACTTACAGCCAAGAAACCTCATTTCCTTACTAATGGGCCCAATGTGATAGGTATGAAGAGGGAAATGGGAAAATGATGGTGTAGGGAGGTCAATCAGAAGAAGAGTGAGGAAGTGAGGGTGAAACGGAGGAAGAAGAGAGGGAAGAAGAAAAATGAACACTAAGGATGTTTGCAAAGCCAGAAGAACATTTTTATTTACTTAATAAAATTACATATAACACATATACATACATACATACATACATACATACATACATACATACATACATACATACATAAAAGTTATGTCATTTGGGCAGACAATGTTCCCCACTAAGAGAGACACAGACTAACAGAAACTGCAGTACTAGGCACGAAAAATTCCATGTCTAGTTGTTGATGAGGGAAGTCCAAAATTTTCTCAAAATACCATAGGTTATTGCTGCTGGCCTTGGCTGCCTCCCAGAAATATCATGCATTTTGGAAATAGGGCTCAGAGGATCCAAGTTAAATCTGACCTGAAAGTCTTCTCCCTGAGGACTAACATTCACAGGATCAGAAGGTGCCATACAAGATTCCAAGGGAGGGAAGCCACTAACAGCTCTACCCAGCTGAGGTCCTAAGAACCCCAATAATGATCGACCAGCATGACAAAATAGCCCTAAGGGTGCACAAGTGGTACACATACTTTGGTAGTAACCAACCGCTTTATATTAGACTTAAGGATCACTCAGTATGAGGGAAATCATGCCGGGTACTGGAAAGCAATACAACTGCCTGGGGCTAATAAGGTTATGAATCTTAGAAGAGAACCACTACTTTATTAGACCCTAATTCCTAATTGCATTCTGAAACATATCCTTATACCCAACAGGTATGTATAACACTCATCTCTAATTGAAGAACCTTCTCTGTAACAGATGGAGACTATTACAGAAAAGCACAACTGTTCAAAAGGCAGACAACTGATCATAGGATGACCAGGCCCAGAGAATATTTCTACAGCACAACTCCTGCACTTAAGGCTCAAAGACCATTGCAGAACAAGAAGCTTAAAGATTTCAAGACCCAGGGTACTMGTAAATCTACTATGAGACTGTGTCTTCTAGAATAACAAAGAATCTTTACTCACGATACCTCAACAATGTGGCTATCTAAAAGAGACCCGAACAAAAACAACCCCAATAAACATGCTAGTGTGGAAGGGGGTGGATTTCACTGGGCCCTAGCCCTAGACAAGGAAACAAAGGCAAAGAGGAAGGCTGAGAGCAGGAGAATTAGTCTTCCCTAAGAATGAGTTCCCTCGGTTGGTTGTCCAGCACCRAGGGGTSGTCCCTGAAAGCATATACAGACAAGCAGCACTCGGCGGACTACACTTGTGTGCGTGTGTTTATGCATGCACATACTGTAACACAATTGACGTGAAAGAGGTTATCGTTAGAGAAACATACAAGGGGCTGGAGGAAGGAAATAGAAGGGGTAAGGATATAATTATATTTTAATTTAAACAAAAAGAAACATCTGGCCATAAACCCAAACAGATTAGCTCTGATAATCTGTTGCAAAATGGAGGTCATATGAGAAAAAACACTACATAAAATGTTTAGTGCTACAATGATTTTTGTAGTGTACTGTCTAAGTGTAAGTTTTTCTTCTAGTATCTTCTGTAGGGTTGGTTTTGCAGATATATTTTGTTTAAATTTGGTTTTGTCATAGAATATCTTTTTTCTCCAACTATGGTGATTCAAAGTTTTGATGGGTATAGTACTCTTGGCTGACATTGTGGTCTCTTAAGAGTCTGCGAGACATCTGCCCAGGCAGTTCTGGCTTTTAGAGCCTATGTTGAAAAGACTGGTGTAATGCAGACAGGTCTGCCTTTATATGTTACTTGGCCTTTTTCCCTTGCAGCTTTTAATATTTTTCCTTAAGACTCTGATATACCATTCCAGGGCATATGCCCAAAAGATGCTCCACCACACCACTAAGACACTTGCTCAACTATATTCATAGCAGCTTTATTCCTAATAGCCAGAAACTAGAAAAAACCTATTTCTCCTTCAACTGAAGAATRGATACAGAATATGTGGTACAGTTACACAATGGAGTAACTACCCAGCTATTAAAAAAAAAAAAACATGAAATTTTCAGGTAAATGGATGGAACTAGAAAATATTATCCTGAATGAGGTAAGCCAGATCTTTAAAAAAAAAAAAAAAAAAAAAAAAAAACTGAATAGCCGGGCGTGGTGTCGCACGCCTGTAACCCCAGCACTTGGGAGGCAGAGGCAGGCGGATTTCTGAGTTCGAGGCCAACCTGGTCTACAGAGTGAGTTCCAGGACAGCCAGGGCTACACAGAGAAACCCTGTCTCGGGGAAAAAAAAACCTGAATAGTATGTACTCACTTATAAGTGGATATTAGCCATACAGTACAGGATATACATGTTACCCGTCCACAAACCCAAGATATTAACTAACAAGGAGGGTCTATGGAAGGATATCTGAATCACACTCAGAGGGGAAGTAGAAGAAAGGAGGAAACTGGGTAGGAGAGGGGATGGGAGGGAACTGGGTGGGGATCAGGCACAGAGGGGGAATAGATGGTAGAACAATCGGCAAGAAGGCATCTCTGGGACTACCTGGAGACCTGGAGTGGGGAAGGCTCCTAGGAGCCTAAGACTCTTAGCAATGGGGCATACGCAGACTGATGTGGCCATTTTCTGTAGCCAGGATAGACTTCTAGTACAGGGATGGGAACCCTGACACACTCACAAAACCTTCCACCCAAAATTTGATCTGCCTACAAGATGCACAGGGATAAAGATAGAGCAGAGATTAAGGAAACAGTCAACCAATAACTAGCCCAATTTGAGACCCATCTCATGAGAGAAAGCAAACCCCTGACACTATTAAYGATACTCTACTATCCTTGTAGGCAAGAGCCTCGCAAAACTGTTTTCTGAGAGGCTTCATCCAGCAACTGATAGAAACAGATGTAGAGACCCACAGCCAGACACTAGGCAGAGCTCGTGAGTATTGTGGAAGAGTGGAGGGGGGGATTGAGGAAGCCAGAAGAATGTCACAAGAACACCACAAGACGACATGCAGAGTAAACTAATCTGGGCATATGGGGTCTCACAGACTGAACATCAACCAAAGATCATGGTGGACATCGGCCCCCTACACATCTGTAGCAGATTTGCAGCTTGGTCTTCAAGTGGGAACAACTGGAGTCAAGAGGCTGTCTCTGACTCTGTTGGCTGCCATTGGATTCCTTTCCTCTAGCTGGCGACTTGATGTGGGGGGGGGGGGAGGACGATGAAGACAAGACACTGAAGATACTGGGAGAAGGGAAGGGGGTGCTGAGATCAGGATGTAAAGAGAATAAATAAATTAATGGAAAAAGAAAAACCTAGCATACTTAAGCTTTAATGTATACTAATGACATTAAATTAAAAAATATCTAAATATACCAATTAAAAAGATTGGCATTTTACATTTGAAAATATGGCCACATGAAGCTCATGTCAAAAATAATGATAAAGGTAAGTTAGAAATAAAAGAATGTGGGAGGTAGATAAACTATGTAAGCACTGATTAAAACAAAGTCTAAGAATCTATGCACGGGTCCATTCTTCCCATACAACCATAAAGAATACAAACTTAACAATCTGGAGATTAAGGAAATCTGGCAAACAAAAACAACTTCCCTCTGAAATGAATAATATAGATGGTCTTTGCTCTCAGCTCCTGGGAAGCAACTTCTAAAGCACCCTCACATTTCCTACGTGAAAAGAGTGTCTGTTATTCCTGGTACCTAGTTAGATGACTAATAGTGGGCTGTGGTTTAGTAGAGGGTGAGCAGGAGAATAATGGGGGTTGGTGGGGGTCCTGGACATCATTTCAGAAAGACCAGGCACACAGTTAGGAGGTTGGAATTTTGAACTACAAGATTAGTCTCACCTCCAAAGTCAGTATCAATTTCACAGCCAATGAGATTCAATTCAATTATGTCAACGTAATAAAGCCCCAGTAAACTATGGGCAACTCTGGAAGTTGGGTGGGATTCGTTTCCTATACAATGTGGTGTATCTCCTGTATACTCTGTTACAGACATGTCAATTCCAGGATGAGAACATCAGAAGAGTCACACCTTCAGCCCTTCTGAACTTTAGCCAGTGTCTCTCTTCTTTAGGCCTCCAAGCCACAAAGTGCTCTTCTTTCCAAGACGCCAAGATGGCTTAGATAATAGAGTTCCTCAGCCTCCCAGAAAGGAACATAAGAACATCCTCTAGACAGAGCCCACTACCAGAATTTCTCATTTATCTTGGCTTCAAGCTGTAGAAGCCAAATTCCTGATAGATGAAGCCAAGATGTTGGAAGACTCCTTCCACACAGCTGTAACCCATAAAGTCTATCCAGGCAGAGCAGGCTGAAAATACTTAAGCACCAACATGTTCTTCCCCATACCAGGGAAATCCCACATCAGAAAATAAAGACCAAGAGTTCAGAAACTACCTTCTGAACCTGGCAACTTGATCATAAGCAGAATCATCATCCTAAGACAAGTGGGCAACTACATCAGATTTCTATCGTGGGGCAGTGGCTTCATAATTGTGCCCAAGGAGAGAGAGGCAGTCTTTAAGAGGAGAGAATACTAATGCTCTCCAAAACAAAGTGACTTTATTTGCTACAGGATGTGAGAAAGTCCAAGCTACTGGGCACTCTTGAAAGCACTGACAACTCTGAGCATGAGCCGTTCGTGGAAGTGTGGGGATTCCTACAGCTCATCCATCATTGCCTCACTTGGCAGAAAGAGCAGACTGAAGAGCGACCTTTGAGACAGAGGCCCACATCTGGACACTGTGCCGAAGGTGAGACAGTTTGGAGGTCTTGGTCCTAAATGCCTTCCTCTAACCCTCCCCCCTCAAGGGTCAGGGAGCAATGCACAAGAGGAGGCAGAGATTATGGAGGACTCCAAGGAAACACTGTCCTCCAGAACAACAGGATTGATGCACGACTGAGCTCACAGGATTATGGCAGCCCACACAAGACCTTCACAGGGCTAAGCCAGACGGGGGACCTAGCATGGAGCAGAAGTGCACTCAGGCTCCCACTCCTAATCGCCGAGCCATCTGTGATTGACACCTACTGGCAAAGGTAATACTGGCTTTGTCCAAGGGAGTCTCTCTTGTATATTAGCCACACTTCACAGTAGGCCCTGTGCCCAGGAGTGGAGCCAACACAAAATGAACTCAACGGTATCCTTGTAGATCTTTTATCTCATTTTGCTGTTTGGGTATTTTCCTATCTTTTTAGTCTTTTGCTTGTATATTTGGGGTTCTAATTTAATGGGGGGGGGAGAGTTGTGTGCGTGATTCTTGTGATTTCTGCCTTCTGGGGAAGTGGGAGAAAGAAAGAACATAAAGTTGGGTTGCGTAAGGCAGTGGGGAGGATCTGGAAGGAATTGGAAGAGGAAAAAATAAGACCAAAATAAATTGTTGAAAAATAAAAAATAAAATAAAAAACGAGTCCCTTTGGATGAGAACAAACCTTAAAGTTCAGCCTCAAAAACTATCATAAATGGTTTCAAATTTAACTGGATCATATCAAGAAAAAATAAACTCTCTCTCTCTCTCTCTCTCTCTCTCTCTCTCTCTCTCTCTCTCTCTCTCTCTCTCACACACACACACACACACACACACACCCCTCTACTCCAACAACAACTTATAGAGCTGAACAGCTGTGTTAGACACTAGCAAAGGCAAAAAGTCTAACAATAACAACAACAACAACAACAACAACAACAACAACAACCCAGAAAGAGACACAGCTAAAGACTCCTAATAAATCCACTGTCATCCCAGGTGACCACACACACATTCAGGAATGCACCCTCTGARGAACAACATGCCTGGCTTCATGTTGTAAGAGAAACAAGCTTCACAGAAACAGTCCAGCTAAGCCATTAACTAAGTGGGCAAATGAACAGCAACAAAGATGAGTCCAGGGCAGGGGAGGAAGGTGGGGAGGGACAGATCCTGACAGCTTACATTACCTGAAATATCCAGTTTTCAACATCACAGTTTGGAACATGCAAAGAAACATAAAACTGCATCAAACGCTGGCTGAAGAGAAGAAACAGCCAACAAACCAGATGTTGCTACTCCCCAAATTAGTGCATAGGTTTAACGAAATGCCTAGATAATTTTTGGACTTATTTGGATAATTTTAGATTATTTGTGGAAAGAAGAAAATAAAAAGATAATTTAAACACTTATTTGGAAAAGCAAAGGAAGTAGTGTGCCTCCAATAATGTGTAAAAAGAGCAAGTTGGAGGGAGCTGACCCAAGTCAAAGACACCACACTGACCACAACCAGTATTAGCAAGGGAATCAACACACAAGCCAGCAACAGAGAATCCAGACTAAAGCCGTAAAGTGCAAACCAAAGCCAGCACAGGAAACATACCCAGATGGACAACCACAAGTCAAGATGGGCAGGGAGCCTCAACCTAAACCTCGAACTTTACGTACAATTTATCTCAAAAGGGACCTCAAGGTTAAATGTAAAATCAGGAACTGAGCCATAAGACTCCTTAGACCTAGGGCTTGGAAGTTTGCTACTACAAAACATCCATAAAAACAAAAACTAGAACTTTTTACAAGTAGTTTTGTCCTGGGTAGAGGGTGCACAAAAGAAAATGAAAATATAAATTGTAGATTGGGAGATAATATTTGCAAACCATGTATCCAGCCAAAAAGTTTGTATCAGTGGTATGTAAGGAACCCCAACACCTTGGTAGTAAAGGAAAAGGAATCCAACTTAAATGAGCAGAGGATCCTTTTCACCAAGGAAGACATATGGCTGGCAATGAGCAGCACATGAGAAGATTCCTAGTATCACCAAATGTCAACGTCATTAGTTATGAGAAAAAGGTAAGCCTTAAAGCACACTCAGATGCCACTGGACAGCTAAAGAAATGGCTGCATAGTATGGGGACATAATGGCTAAACTAATATCAAATACACAAAACTGAGCATGTACAAAACTGGGCCACTAATCCACTGGTAAGGATGAAAAATGGTTCTCCAGAAAGCCGACTGAGAGTTTCTATGAAATTAAACATACAATTACCATACAATCGTTACTGTACTCCCAGGTACCTAGCACACACAAGCAAGAGGTTACATTGCATATAGATCTGCACATGAATGGTCTATATATATCAAACATACATATACATATATATGCATACACATATATACATAGACATAGATATAGATAGATACATATAATGCACAGATTACAACTCCAGTAAGAGAACTCAGAGTCCTTGTGGTATACCAACTAAGCACAAAACCAAGAGCTGATACTGAAGTGAGTAGAAAGGCAATTCCACTTCACCCTTAGAGTGGACACAGTTCAGGGGAGAACACTGCATCAATTCTCTTGAGTAAATGGTGGAGTGTGCTTCCATTATAAATTTTTTAAAGAGCTGAGTAAATAACTAGTTGAATGTTTGCTTTTTAAAAATCTTACTCAGAGTGTATGCAAACCTGGCACAGCCTGGATGTTGGGTGCAGGAGAGTAGGGGCCGTCTCCCCTGACACAGCTCGGCATGGTCTGCAACTTAAACCCGACCCTCTGAAGTCTGGCTGCCCCCAGGACTGGAGCAGAGTGATAAGTTGGGTAGTGATGGAGTAAATATACTTTGACTGTCTGTTTAGCTATAGAGGATGTAGCTACACAGGCTGCTTTGCTGGCTGTGGTAGAGACAGAAAATCTACAAAGCAACAGCCATGTACAAAGAAAGAGTCAAAGTTCCTATAAGGAGTGGGCCGGCCACTCTGGGGCAGCCACTCAGCTCACACATCAAGGTTTCCGAATCCTGCCGAATCAGACCCAGGTCACTRTGGATGGTCTCTCTCGGTACAAAGTCAGTCTGTAGACATTGTGAGGGTAGCCAGGATAAGAAGTACTCGGGAGGCAGAGGCAGGCGGATTTCTTAGTTCAAGGCTAGCCTGGTCTAACAGAGCAAGTTCCAGGACAGCTAGGTCTACACAGAGAAACCCTGTCTCGGAAAAAAAAAAAAAAAAAAAAAAAAAAAAAAAAAAAAAAAAAAAAAAGAAGAAGAAAAAAAAACCCAAAACAAAAAGGAAACAAATGAAAAAAAAACAAGGAACCTTCAGATAAAGAAACCTTCAGAAACTGATCCAAATGGAAGCACATGATCTTTGACATGGGTGAACATAATGGAGAATGGAAAAGGGTATTCTCTCAACAAATGATGCTGGAAAAACCAGACACCCACTATAACACCCACTATACACACACACACACACACAACAGCAACAACAACAACAACAACAACAACAACAACAACAACAACTTAAATATATTAAGAAACTTAATTATAACTCCAGAGACTATAAAACTCATAGAAGAAATACAGTGGCAAAATTTCATGATAGTGATCTTGGCAATGATTCATTAAGGGTGAAGTTTAAAGTATGGACAATGGATGAATAGATAAATGAATTCCTAAGTGAATTATATTCCGTTTATTTACTTGTGTGCATGTATGTAGAGGTTAGAGGAGCACTAAGTGGTGTAAGACTATTCGTCTTCCACCAAGGATGTTCTGGGGATTAAACTCAGGTACTGGCAGCAAGTACGTCCACCCCTTGAACAATGTTACCAAATCTATAAATTGCTTCTTCTATACACCAAAGGAAAAAATCAATAGAATAAAAATGAAGGTGCAAAAAATGAGAGAAAATATCTGCAAACCAAGTGTCTGATATATGATCAATTTCTATAATGTCCAATCTCTCTAGGACTCCTCCAGGAGAAAGGGGAATGGCTCAGTGGCTAAGGGAACTGGCTGCTCTTCTGGAGGACCTGGGCTCCATTCCAGGCATGCACATGGAAGCTAGCAACAGTTTGTAACTCCAGTTCCAGGAGCTCTGATGCCCTTTTCTGGCTCATGAATGGATACTGCACTCATGAAGTACACAGACATATATGCAGGTAAAACACCCACACACAGAAAACAAAATCTCAAGAAAGAGAACTCCTACAAGTTAGTATAAAAAACAGACAAAAATAAAATTAAAAACTAACAACAGACTTAGAGAGACATATATGCACATAAAATATGTAAGAGATGCAGGAGTCTAGGATCACCATTTGCAATCATTAGTAAAGTATGACTGAAGCCACAATAAGGCAGAGACAGGCGTGTAGAGACAGCTATTATAAAAGCAAAACAGTTAAACAACAAATGCCCTAACTTAATAATAACAATGATACCATAAGTACCAACTGTTGATAAGCATGTGCAGTCATTTCAACAAGGTGCACTATTGGTGACAAAGCAAAGATACAGTATCTGTGGGACACATTATGGGGGTTTCGAAAAAAATGAAAAATATACCTATAACTCCACCATTGAAAATGAAGTCTAGAAGAGAGGTAGGGACAGTGCTATGTCCATCTGAAATTCTTCCTTTTTCTTGCTTTTCTCTTTTTCTATACATTAAATCCTGATCTCAATTTTCCCTCCTTCCCCCAGTCTCTCTTCATACGTCCCCTCTCTCTCAGGCCCCTCCCCCTCCCCTCAGAAAAGAGAGCACCTCTTAGGAACATCAAAGGAGCACTGCATAACAAGCTACAATATTTCTTAAGATGCTTCCCAGCCATCCGAATTTCTTCAGGTGAAAATTCTTTGTTTAGCTCTGTACCCCATTTTTTAATAGGGTTGTTTGGCTCTCTGGAGTCTAACTTCTTGAGTTCTTTGTATATATTGGATATTAGCCCTCTGTTGGATGTAAGGTTGGTGAAGATCCTTTCCCAATTTGTTGGTTGCTGTTTTGTCTGCTTGACAGTGTCCTTTGCCTTACAGAAACTTTGTAAATTTATGAGGTCCCATTTGCCAATTCTTGATCTTAGAGCATAAGCTATTGGTGTTCTATTCAGGAACTTTTCCCCTGTGCCCATGTGTTCAAGGGTCTTCCCCAGTTTCTTTTCTATTAGTTTCAGTGTGTCTTGTTTTATGTGGAGGTCCTTGATCTACTTGGAGTTGAGCTTAGTACAAGGAGATAAGAATAGATCAATGTGCATTCTTCTGCATGCTGACCTGACCTCCAGTTGAGTCAGCACCATTTGTTGAAAAGGCTATCTTTTTTCCACTGGATGGTTTCAGCTCCTTTGTCAAAGATCAAGTGACCATAGGTGTGTGGGTTCAATTCTGGGTCTTCAATCCTATTCCATTGATCTACCTGTCTGTCACTGTACCAATACCATGCAGTTTTCTGTAGTACTGCT
>BDUI01004652.1:91802-108466 GCA_002335545.1 Apodemus speciosus
TGGCCGAGCTCCTGAGATTCTATAAGCTTACCCTCTCTTTCTCTCAAGAGGAATAAAGCTTTTCTGCAGAAGAGCCTAATGTGTGTCGCGTGTTTCCTGCCGGCGGGAAGATAGCGCGCGTCACAAGAGACTCTTTTTGTGTTGTTTTGCTAAAGAACATGGATGCTTTTTGCCATTGTCTGAAGAGACTACCCAGGGCTAAGGTAAAGAGATTTATATTAATTGCATCTGCAAAGGAAGTCTCAAAGCCCAACAAAGACTTTGTTCTCTAGTTAAGTCTGATGAAGAGAATTTTGAACAAACACAGCAAGCTGAGAAAGGAAATGTACAAAATATATAGTTTGAGTATTAAAGGCACTCCAGGAACTGAAATGGAGCTGAATTCAAGGAAATTAAATTGAATTAAGGGAGTGGTGACCTGGGGGCAAGATTCCACCCAGCTAAATTTAGGTCCAGGCAAGGTAATATAAACCTTTAATCCCAGGAGGCAAAGATAAGCAGATCTCTGAATTCAAGGCCAGCCTAGAACAGAGCAAATTCTAGGTGAAGAAAAGCCTAAATCCAGGCTTGGTGGACCACACCTTTAATCTCAGTGCTTAGGAGACAGGGATGCAGATCTCTTGAGTTCAAAGTCAGTCTATGGAGCAAGATTCAGGATATCCAACTTAGACAGTGAAGGAGCTGTGAAAAAGGAAGTTAGTGATAACATAATAGAACAAGGGGGCCAATGTTCCAGCTCCTGCAAGCAGCAGAACTCAGCAGCTTSGACCATGTATCTCTGGCTTTATATTCAAGAGGATAAGGAGACTACTGGGACAATCGATGCTGGTTAGCTGGAGCTAAGAAATTAGTGGTGATTAAGAAAAGACCAGCATCACTAAGGTGAAATCCGGGAAGTGTTTTCTGAGAGCACAAAGATGCTGTATTCCAGAGATAGCCAAGGTTCTACCTTATGCTGCAGCTGTACTTGTAAGAATGTAATGTGTAAGAATCATCCAGGTGGTACTGGTTTTGAAGGCATGAAGGCATCATGAAGAACAGCTGAGGCTTGGTACTGTGAGAGGCCATGGAAGGCCATTGGTGAAAGTGCACCCTCATTTGTAATTGACAGCCCAAGACTGAAGGGGTCATGCAAAGGAATTGAGGCTTGGTACCATGAAGAGAGCCTGTGAGAGGCTTTGGTGAAGCACAGGTGCAGTGGAAGACCCTAGCATATTGGAGATGCCAGTACCATGGGATGACCACCAAGAACAGCAGTGGCAACAAAGTGGATCAACCTGAACTTAGAGTGCTACAGAGGGCAGAGCAGGAGAAGTGACACCAGCTCTTTGGAGATGCACAGAAGATCATGTGTGGATCTCAGACACTGGAACAAGAAGCTATGAAGCTGAAATTGACTTGGGGTACCCAAGATGTTAAAGATGCTAGAGCCACAGGATGCCTGCCAAGGAAAGCTGCTAACAGGGAGTGGAACAAGCCCAGGAGAAAGAAACTTGTTGCAGTCAACAAATATGAAAAAGGAGTTGGATAKCTGAAGACTGCTTTGCCATCAGACATGGAGATGAAGAG
Source organism: Apodemus speciosus (assembly GCA_002335545.1). Lineage (NCBI taxonomy): Eukaryota > Metazoa > Chordata > Mammalia > Rodentia > Muridae > Apodemus > Apodemus speciosus. The sequence continues at coordinate 93,372 of BDUI01004652.1, forward strand.
TTTGGACTTTTCCCAGCTGGTTTCCGGTCTTGCTTGGGGGATTACAGCTAAGTGATTAGATGAATATCAAAAGAGACTTTTGAGATTATACTATGATTAAGTATGCTCCCCATAGACTCATGTTTGAACACGCCTATGGGGGCCAGGGAGTGGAATGTGATGGTTTGTATATGACTGGCCCAAGAAGTGACCCTATGAGGAGGTGTGGCCTTGTTGGAGTAGGTGTGTCACTGTGGGTGTGGGCTTAATAGCCTCACCCTGGCTGCCTGGAAGTCAGTCTTCCACTAGCAGCCTTCGGATGAAGATGTAGAACTCTCAGCTCCTCCTGYCCCATGCCTGCCTGGATGCTGCCATGTTTCTGCCTCGATGACAATGGACTGAACCTCTGAGCCTGTAAGCCAGCCCCAATTAGATGTCATCTTTTATAAAACTTGCAATGGTCATGGTGTCTGTTCACAGCAGTGAAACACTAACTAAGACAGTCACCAACTCTAAATCTAGGCTTCTCTTCCAAAGGGTAGATGTCATTAACTGCTGCAGAAGAAACAGAGGACCATGAACATGTTCTTGGGAGAAAAGTAGATACTCTCTCGGTTTACCTTTAAATTTAAAGTAAACAAAAATGTAGTTTACAGAGAGCCTGTCTAATATAATTACTGCCCTAAAAAGCTAAGCTGAAATTGTTTCCAGCGATTCCACCTGTATTCTAGAAACAAAGAGTAATAATTTATTCCTGTCACAAAGTGACTCCTGAAAGTTAAGCAATATTATATTGATATGAACATCTTACAAGTATTTTAGTATTGCCAATCCTAAAATCATCATTACCTAACCCTTCATCTTCCCCTTAAGTGGATGCTATTTTGTACCAGCAATATCTAACACGGAGAGTACCAGCTCATAAAAATGAAACTCCAAGTCAACTTTAATAGCAGATGAGCTCAGAATAAGGCAATCATATTAGCGTTCGGAGTGGAGGCACATGCCCCTGAGGCCCACACTTACCTTGTCAAGCGGATCCTGAAGGCTGGTGGATGCTTTATAGCCAAGCTGCAACAGCATCGCTTCAGCAGCATTTTTTTTTGCTATCTTTTTATTGGGTCCTGTTCCAGTCGCAACTTCATTGCCTACCTTGACCTATTGAGGTTAAAGAAATTCATGACAGTGTATTAGCAAACAGGAAACCCTTACATTATAAAGCACTGCCCAGAACTAAAAAATATGAAGGCTAGTCCGAAACAAAACAGAAAGATAAAATCTCACTCATGTAAATTTCATGGAACACTTGGGGCATGGTCCTCAGACTGTCTGTGGCCACTCCCGCAGGGCCCCTCCTCCAGGACTTTTGGCTCCTTATATATTTTTGGTTTTTGTAAACCTTATACATTTTGATTTTTTAAACTTTACTCATTTAAACAAATAAAAAGTAAGGTTTATATCAACACAGGGTTTGTTCCTACATTTAGTACTCTCTTTATTTCCAGTAAAAAGCTGAGGAAGTAGAATTTCATATTAGTGTCATTTAAATGAATGTTCAAAGTTTATATTAGGGCTGAGAACACTGCTCACTGGTAGAATATTTGCCTAACATATACAAGGTCCTAGGTTCAATATCCAGTATGGAAAACATTATACTAAATAGTTCCTAAAGAGAATGATTACATTAGGCTGAGTACAATAGTGTAGTGAAGAAAAGACTTCCAAGTGACTCTAAGGATTCGGACATCAACCCTCTGCGATATCTTCTGCACACGATGCTGAGCACTAGTGACAACTCCCTGAATGCCACACTCCTCGTGGGGTTTGGAAAACGAGCAGGAGTAACAACTATGCCACTGTTGCTTTGGAAATTTAGGAAAATCTATGTCAATGCTTAATCAATCATAGCTGATTAGTGAACAGCAAACTTCCCATAACCTTCTGTAAGCAATTTAAACATAATGTACACACACACACACACACACACACACACACACACACGTATTTAAATATATGTGAGCCATCTTGTACGAACACATCTTCTGAGTGAGACTGTTTTAGAAAGGCATGTACTAAGAGAAACAAAATTGTAAAAACTAAACTGAAAACTGGAAAGACAAGGAGCAATCTCCAAAACATTAAATACTGCTGCTCTCTCGGAGGACTCAGGTTAGCTCACTAACACCCCAACGGTAGCTCATAACCGGAGTCTGGCTCCCAGGGATATAGAGCCCTCTTCTGCAGGCACACATACAGTGAACATGTGTGCAGGCAAAACACTTTAAACATACAAATTATAAATAAACCTTTAAAAATACTAATAAATGGAACAATGTGGCATGCAAATTCCAGGCAATGGTGATATAATGCTTTTTGTGTCAAATCAATCTATAAATTCATCAAATTCCTATCAAAACATCTCACATGTATTTTACACTACTTGACAAGCTATTTCTCAAGTTTATACAGTGAGGCCGAAGGGACTGGTTCATTGGAAGAAGAGTTAGGCATAGTGCTTCTCAGACCTGAACTTTTATATAGTTACCATAAGAAGGGGGCAGATAAATTTGCATATGTTAAATTTCTTTTGCTCTTAAAAGGATATTAATAGGGGCTGGAGAGATGGCTCAGTAGTTAAGAGYATTGGCTGCTCTTCCAGAGATCCTGAGTTCAATTCCCAGCAACCACATGGTGTCTCACAATCATCTGTCATGGGATCTGATGCCCTCTTCCCGTGTGTCTGAAGACAGCAACAGTGTACTCGCATAAAATAAAGAAGATACTAATAAAAACTGGTCAGGAGCTCAGGATCAGTTAAGCACTGGCTGCACGGGTGAGAATCTGTGCTTGGATCCCAAAGAACCTACACAGGGCGTACACAGGATGTGGAGATGCTCCTGGAATTCAAGCCTTGAAGGTGGGACAAGTATTCTACTCAAGCAAGCAAGCTCTGAGTAGCCAGAGCAAGCAGTTCTGTGACTGGGAGAGCCCACCTTACTGACTAAGGCAGAACATGAACAGTCATTATTGTTCCTGTTCCAGAGTACAGGTTCCTGCCTGGCATCTGCAGTTGAGTATAATTAACCATTTATAATTTTCAGTTTTATTTAAGCTACTATTTCCATTACTACCTTTAAACTTTAGTAAATTAATCACTTTTAAGAAACAGATCTATAACACAAAGGCAATCAAACAAAAACTTAAACATAAATATGCCAATGATGTGGTACAGGGCTGTGCTCCCAGGGTCGGTGTGGATGACCTAAGTGACAGTGGCTGCAGCCCATGGACACACACTGACCGCAGAGTTGCTGTGAAGCTGCCGCCTACCACACAGTTCAAGCCTGCACAGTGTTTTGAGCTCTCAGTGCTTCTCTTCCCAGTGACAAAGTCCACCTGCTGGCTAGTTGGGCTTCTGGGGGCTGCACTGAGCAGCTCTGCAGAAGTGGACGCACAGGCAGCCCCTGCAGAAGCATGAACTCAGTCCCCACCCCATCAGTGCTGGCCTGACCCTGACCTCAACACAGCCCTAAGAAGATGCCCTCCCACCCTGTTATGCCCTTCCAATGCCTGCTGTTCTCCCACGGCTTGGCATGTTCCCCAGATTCACCAGCCCTCACACTGTTCTGGAACAATTGTTGGTGAAGAGATTAGACCAGCTGCGTCAAGAGCCTCCTCTACTTCTGGGGGTGGGGGTGGCTAGCGGAGAGGGTGTCAAAAGGCTCACCAAAGGACACAGAAGTCAAAGATCATGGAGCTGCACACAGTGCTGAAGACGTCCACCTGCTTTCCCCTGCCACACGCCCCTCACCGGATCACCCTCCAGTCTCCACTGCTTTATCCCCACATAATGTCTGCACACTCGATGCCCTTCCAACCCAGGCTCCTGCCCTTGGACTCGGCTGCAATTGTCCCTATCCTAGAGCCAACTGTGTATCTGTATCTGCCAGATTTCCATCTGACCTATTCTGTTCCTTTCTAAAATGTCTTTCCTTCCTAACAGGTGCTTCCTAGACTCACTGTCCCTCCTCACCCACCCCTGCCTCACACAACTTTTCTTTCCTAAGCAGAGTTGTAATCTAGAGTGATTCTCATTCCTTGCTAACAAACACAATGGTCATTCAAAGGATCATTTGAGTATAAAAGTCAAAAATGTGCAGGGGTCATCTTCCTACAAAGATCACAGAAGCTATAAGATTACAAATAAAATCTTTACATAAAAATATTAATATCTGAGCAAAGCGGCTCTCTACCATGCTGTAGATGGTCAGATGGTCAGCTTTTTGTCTTGAACAAATCATTTTGTAATTTCGACCTTTCAAATTAAAATAAATCTTTGAATTCTTAAGAGCTAAGAATATAAGATCAAAAATATTACTGTCTTCTACTTACTGAAAAGGCTAGCACAGTGCTCTTGGTCCTAATATCACACACAGGAGAATTCCTAGCTTTGAACATTAAGGTTTCCAGCAGTGGTTTCCTATCACTACACTGTAAGTTAACAATTCTAATAGAAGCTTCTCAGAAAGGAGAGCAACAGCTACGTAGTAAATGTTTATGACAGCCCCACTATTTACCTGGTATCACATATGCATAGGAGTGCAAAACTTAGCTTATATGTGAATGATTAATTAATTCAATGTTCCATGTTTGGATGTTGAGATATCTAACATACAGTTCAACACTTAGTAAACAGTTGTTGATGTTATCTGTATTGTTTGAAAGCTATGATCCTTGGGTTGGACTATAAAAAGTTTCTTTTGCCACAGAAAAATTTTAAAGTTCGAACATAGTAAAGTATACCCTGGTTATTAGATTCTTCTCATGAATAGCACTGTAAGAAAAAAACTGTAATTTTCAGAACTATGTACTAGGTAAGTCTTAAACAACAAAGTTAGAAGTTAGCTTTAAGTTTCTACAGAGGAAGAAAGAAATCCAGAGAGGAGAGTGGGAAGTCCTGGCTGAGTTTATTGCAGCAAAGGTCCTACTTGCAGTATGGGGAACTATTACACTGTTTCCTTCCCTCCTTTTAACATCTGGGTAAAGATTTATTATAAGTGTTTATGTCTGTGTTTTGTGTCTCTTTGTATGTATGTGACTGCAAGTGACCAGAGGTGTCTGAGATCTCCCACCCTCTGGAGCAGAAGTCACAGGCAGCTCTGAACTGCCTTTTGCAGTGTTATTAAGTATTAAGAACTGAACTTGGGGCCTCTACAAGAAAAGTACAGGATCTTAACCACTTAGCCACTTCACCAGTCCTGGGTATGCTTCTTAATAAAAAATTAGAACCCAAGTTGTTCCAAGTCTATGGCTTGAACTGACAAACACAGATGTGTCTGACCTGGCCTACAAAGAAGGCAGTTTGGGTTTTAAACCTTAATACTAACTCATACAGAGCAACTAGCCTTCAAGTTTCTTGGCTACACAAAAAAGACAGGCCTCTCCCTCAGTTCCCACCATGCTCAGCTGGCCAAGTCATGAGCTCTAATTTTCCAGAGTCCCATAACCTTATGCCCTTGGCCCATGTCCATACCCTGAATCTATCCTTCTTATTTTGTTTCTAATTCCTTTTGTCTCTGATCATAATAATTACTCACCCTGACTGTAAAGTGCAACATGAACAGTTAAGAGACAGACATTAAAAGATAAACTGTGGTAAATAACCCATGTGAACTCACAGGCCCTTCCAAATCTTACACTGCCCATCGAACATGTCCTTGACCCCGGTATGTTTCCACCAAGTAGAGAGGCGAGCCCAAGAGGGATGAATGCTTCACAGTGTAAACACCACGACCTTCTAAGAATCTGCCTGTCTTCGCCACATTACTGTGCCACCCTGAGAACCCCTCAGTCTTTTCACTGATTTCAGAAACATTTACTATGAAGGTTAAGAATACCTGCATTACAAACTCTCGACGGCGAGGCATTCCTCGTTCTGAAAGTAAAACGTAATCAGGCTCCTTTTCCTTTCTGGCCTGCTGGATTTGAGCCAGGCGGCTAATGGGGTTCATTCCTTGACCATAGTCGGGTCCAGCCTAGAAACATAAGAAAAATTTCAGTATCTTGATTGCAAAATTTACTAGACTCTGGAAAAAGCAGTGGTTCTCTACCACATTCCCAGTCTAGCAAAACGGACTGAAAAAAGATAAATCAGTCATGAGAAAGATAGTAGAGATAAGGTGCTTATGCTTTAAAAACTGGGTGATCACTTCAGTGTGGGAGGTTGCACCATACTCTCTATTCACAAATAATGACAAAGAAAGAACAGGACATGACATGAACTGTGAGCAGATACTTGCAACACATAACTGTAAAAAGATGGATTCAGTCTTCAAAACATACTTTTAGAACCTCCTAAAATATATTAAGAAAAAGAAGATAGTTTAAAAAGTGATGAATAGTTGTATCACAAGAATGCAAGTGGGAAAATGACTAGTCAACCTCACTAGAACTTGGCAAATGCAAACTAAAACCATGGTGAAACATGATTATATAGCCACCAGCTTGGGGAATTTGAGAAGTCTCACAATCCCAAAAGGTAAGAAGGAGTGCTGGATAGGCTTATGTCAACTGACCCAAGCCAAAATCATCAGAAAGGAAGTAAATGTAAACAAAGAATATAGAAAATACAAAAAAATTAAAAAAAAAAGAAGAGACAAGCATCCACCTCTGTATTTGTTAGAAAGAAAGAAAGAAAGAAAGAAAGAAAGAAAGAAAGAAAGAAAGAAAGAAAGAAAGAAAGAAAGAAAGAGAAAGAGAGAAAAAGAAAAAGGAAAAGGAAAAGAAAAAGCCTCCGTAAAATCCAGCTGCAGGCAACCCTGTGGGGATTTCCTTAATTAGTGATTGAAGTGGGATGCCCAGGCCATTGTGGGTGATACCAGCCCTGGACTGGTGCTCCTGGTTTCTATCAGAAAATAGGCTGAGCAAGCCATGATGAGCAAGCCAGTAAGCAGCACCCCTTCATGCCTCTGTATCAGCTCCTGATTCCAAGTTCCTGCCCTGCTTAAGTTCCTGTTCTGACTTCATTTGATGATGAACTGTGATGTGGAAGTGTAAGCCAAATAAACCCTTTCCTCCTCAAGTTGCTTTTGATCATGGTGTTTCATCATAACATTAGAAATCCCAATTAAGACCGGAGGGGAATAACCGAAGCTTGTTTGAGACAAGGGGGTGGTATGTATAAGAGGGTGAGCTCATTACATTGCCCAGGCTGACTTTGAAATCCTGAACTAAAAGGAGTCCTGAGTAGTCCAAAGTATGAAGCACATACTAGCAAGCAGCACAGCAGAAGGGATGGGGAGAGCTAGAAAGAGTTCTCTAGAAACTTTTAAGGGAGGTATCAAGAGGATTTGATGATTGTACCGATGAAAAGAAATCCCATTGTCAGACAGTTGGTGCTGCCAGCCACTAGAAGAAGAACACTGTGAAAGATTAAAGATAGACAATAGAACAGGACATGACAAATTGTGGGCCCTGAACTTGAGGTGCCTGTGAATTATTAAGCAATAATATGGAACACATGAAGGAGAACACAGAAACGACTTGGGAATCATTTCTCTAAAGACTGAACTGAACAATACTAGGTGTAAAGGAAAAACTAGGAAAAGAAGAAAGAGCACAAACCTCAGAGCCAGCATGATGGCTCAATGGTAAGGTACTTGCTGCCCAAACCGGAGGGATGCCCTGAGCTCAGTCGCTATGGGGGACGGAGTGGAGAGGGGAACTGAGTCCTCTAGGTTGCCCTCAGACCTCCACATATGTGCCACAGTGTACACATACAAACACAAAGTAAGTTTTTAACAAGATTGTAAACCTTACAACTGCAATGATTAGGCTGGACATGAGAGCAATGGGGATGGTTAACTCTTGGTAAGGTTCTAACTACCATAGGCAAAATCTGCAGAGCAAATAAAGTATAAAGGGCCATTTGCAAAGTGTGAGTGAACAGATTGCATGAAGGGGAAGGAGTTAAATACAGAAGGAAGGAGGTTAAATTAATAGTAAGCATCTTAAGAAATCATACTATTAACCGAAACAAAAACAGTAAAACATGTGAATCCATGTATAAATAAATATATAGTTTAAATGAAATTTTCACCTGTAGGCTAATAGTGTTCCTTCCATGAGGCAAAGATCACCTAACGAAAACCCCAATATCAGGCACAAGAAGCCCTTTTTTTTAGTTGTTCATAGTTGTCAAAGAGACTCCCGAAATGTTCCAGACTATTGATACTGCCCATGGTTGCCGACCAGAGGTGGAAGGTATGTTCCCATTGCTGATGACACCACCATGCACTGAAGACACAGGGTTCAGAGGCCTCTGAGCAGGAACTGACCGGAATGCCTTCTCCCCAAGGACCAGCTTCATGGTACCAGAAAGCATTGTGCAAGCTTCCAGGGGGTGACAAGCAACAACTCTGACCACTATATGTCCATGAAGCACATCAAATACCAGCACAACATAATAACTCTAAGGGTACAGTAGTGGCTTACATACTTGGAGGTAACCTCTCTAGTTGGACCTAACAACCTGTTCAATAAGAGAGAAATCATGCCTGTTACTGGAAACCCAGCCAGCTACCCAGAGTTAGGGAAGTCATGGTTCTTGGACAAGAAAATATCAGCAACACTTTAATGAATCAGCACAATCCCTGAGTACTTGCTGAATACTATCCTTATCCCACAGGTAAATGTAGTCCTTACTCGTCATCCAGAAAACTTCTCTTTGCAATCGATGGAGGCCTTTACAAAGAACTGCAACCGATGAAAATGCAGACTTGTGGAGCCCAGTCCCAGATCTACAAAACAACTCTTGCACCCGAGGCTCAGGGAGCACTGCAGAAAAGGGGGCTGAAAGGCTGTAAGAGCCAGGGCATCAGGGAGTTTGCAGTGAGCAAACTCCTAGCAATGTCTCCCAGCAATATCAGAAGCGATGTCTACAAAGTCTCACCACCACAGCCTAATATGAGACATGAGAGGGTGGGTGGAGAAATGCCAGCAAGGTCTCAATCCTACACAAGAAACGCCGGCCACTAAGGAACACTGAGAGAAAGAAACATAGCAATTAATGAAAAAAACAGGGCCTGGGTTTGAAAGAGCAAGGAGAGCATAAGGGAGAGCATGGAGAGACAAGGGAAGGAGGAAATGGCACAATTATATCATAATCTCAAAAGATAAAGGAAAAACTTTCGAAAAAGGTAACTGAAAAAGAAATGTTGAAAGTGAGAGTCTCATAAAAAGGTTAAAAAGCTGTAGGTGAACCGTGGCACTTAGAAGTTGCCACCATACACGTGAAGATGCTCCAATAACTCTGTTTCCAGTGGGAGATTTTCTGTAATGTCTACTGCTGTGAAATCCCAGGCTCTTGTACGAACGTCTCTGTGTTCCCAAGAACTGCTATTGATATAGGTTATAGTGACCATCAACCATATGCATAAATAAAATCAGGTGAAGTCAGAAATCTGAGAAGACTGTTAGTGGCTTGACCTTGTCTCTTGTTTAAAATTAAGTACTATGGCCTTGACAGTTCAGTTGTTCCTTAAATATAAAGTTTCAGATTATCCTAAAAGTCAGGAAGGAGAGTCTTAGAAATAGTTGTCCAAAAAATATTTTCTCCAATGTTGGAAAGCCTCCTTTGAAATCTTATCTTACAGAAGACAATTATATTAAAGAACAGATAAAAACCCAAAGAAATCACCTGATAAGCTGTACATATTAAAAGGGTGACTCCATAAATCATCTCTATCTAAAAGAAGTTCACAGTTAACCAGTTTCCAGTGGACACTATAGGTAGAAATAACTGTATCTGAAACCTGACTCTGGGGTAGAAATTTGTGTTCCTCAAATATAAATGCCTGCCCTGAAGGACTGCATGACACACCACAAAAACACTAGGGGTAACAAGACAATGTGACCATTTTTATTATTTTAAGTAAAATGAAATTAACTCATCACTGACATCTTCTTTACTTCTCTGTGGTACGTAATCATACATCCCAGATGAGTAAGCTATATAAGGAAAATAATTAAAACTCAAGATAATATTCCAGACAAACCATTGGCCTACAATGTAATTACATTTAAAACCATCTCGATTGCAACTTATTACATGACCAGTCCTTTCTCAAAATAGTCTACATTTCAGAAAATCTAAGTTTTTATTTACGTAAGACAGACATAGCACAAGTAATTCCAAGTGTGATGTATGTGTGAAAAAATGCAGGGGTGGTTAGCCAGTGCAGAAGCGAGAGAGGCTCAGAGACTCTTTCTCTGAAGAAGTCAAGTTTAAATAAAGATGTGAATGATGAATAGAAGAACATTCCAGAATAACATACTTATATACTAAAAGCACTGTTTCCTGTATCCCTAGGTGTTGGGAGATAACATTTTAACAACAGTTTTTTCAGTGGCTAACACAGAAATTAGAATTATATACCATCTTAGAAATGTATATATCTTGTCTAGCTTAACAACTTAATATTCTTAGTTTACTAAGATTGGGCTAAATTTAATAGATATTACGACCAATCTTATGTGAGCATTTTGATATAATGTACTGTTCTGCCTTCATAGAAAAGCTAGAGACTTTTTATAAAGGTTTTTTGATGAATAGTGTGACATTCATTAGACTAGACAGTGACTAGAGTAGACAAGTAATATGCCTTCTTAATATCTGATTAATTAATACACAAGTAATTTAAAAATATTTCATAATTAGTTATGCATTCTGTGTATGGTTCAGTAAGACTTAATCTTATGAAGCAAGTCCCAGTATTATCTACACTTCTATCAGTGCTATGTGACTTGCTGAGACCAGGAAGTCACACTCAAAACTGACTGCAGAGGCTGTACTACCTGCTCCCTGGCCGGGTGCTAAGAACACATGAGAACCACTGCAGCTCATGATCAGTGGCCCATGTGCTATTTATGTGTACCATTTATCTCTACCATACATGCAACATGTAATGCTATTTCGGAGAATGCACAATTTGCATTTTCTTCTAAGTAAAACAAAGTTTTCATTAGAGTATGTAGCTATTCGTTTCTGCACACATGTGTATATTTCCTATAAAGCAGTGGGGAAGGTAAGGATCTGTAAGAGCATACGAAGTGCGCCACTGCACAAGTCAAGCGGAGGGACGCACCGATGGCTAAGTGCAGCCCTTGGTTCATATGTGCACTGTGCCCGTGTGTGAGAAGCGAGCTGCGCCAGGAACTGAAAGGCAGCAATCTGAGGTTTGCTCTAGCTGTACAAAACTCCACTTCCATTCCTGCCAGCCACACTGAGCATCTGACACTGTTTTAAATACCAAGTCATCCACTCCCAACTTTGCCTTCTTTTTACCTTTTTAATATAAATAAAATATGACCCAATAAAAGAAATGGTTATAATACCTTGAAAGGCTGTATGTTCTGAATTCTTCCTTTGCAGGGAAGGTGGGGGAATGAATGGAAAACACATATGTTGGCCTCAGTTCTGTTGGCCTCAGAGGTCTCCCCTAAGGATTAAGCATGACAAAGTACACGCAGCACTGCACAGAGTCGGACACACAGGTGCTTTACAGTTTCCACTCGATGCTGCTGTCATCCGTGATAGTGTTATTACATGTTATCATCCTGTGTCCTGTTACAGTTCATGGTATCCTAAGACATTACAGTGCAGTTGGCATAGCTAAAACAGTGGGTGGAAAGAGTGCATGTTCCTCCACACGATGGCCAAATACAAGTGAGCAAATTACTGAGCACACATTGTAAGCCTTACTTAGAAGGTGAGGAGTAGGGGCTGGAGGCACAGCTTAGAGGGGAAATGCTTGCTTCCTGTGTGTGAGGGCTGCAGCTCAGGTCTGTGTCCCCACAAAAGTGCCTGGAGGCACAGTGGCCTGCCTAGAATCCTAGTATGTGATAGGCAAAGACTGGGTATTCCCAGAGCAGGATGGCTAGCTGAGTTTGTAAGCTCTGTATTCAATTGTGAGTCCCTGCCTCAAAGAATACATGGGGAATGATCAAGGACACCTAATGTTAATCTCAGGCCTGAATATACAGACATAATATATACTTGCCCACATACATGCAAACACACATACATACATGTATGCACACCACATAAAATAAAATGAGGGATAATATCATCTACTTACATGGTCATGATGTGAATTATACTCAAGGAGACACAAATGGATGTTAAGAAGCACAAATAGATAAAGAAATAAAATTATTATTGATTTATCATCACAAGATCAACATCTTGATTTACAACAGGAAGCAAGGAAAAAAATCAGTTGGAAGAGGAAGGGAGGAAGAGACAGACAGAAACAGGAAGGAGAGGAGGGAGGGATCTATCTTAAGAAACCTGTGTCAACAGCCTATAGCCAGTATACTATACTATCGTCACATATCACTTAACAATGGAGGCATTCTGAGAAAATGTCGTCCCACGAGAATGTGTAGTAACACAAACCTAGATGATATCCGCACACTTTGGCTGTGTGGCAGAACAGCTGTTCTTAGGCTGCAAAGCCTTGCTACTCACTGCAAACCCAAGGTAACTCTAACTCAGTGGTGTTTGCAATATTTAAATTATATAAGTATATGTAAATATAAACAAATATATTAAAATGTTATACAATTTTTCTCTCTATTATGATCTTATAGGAAAACAATGACGTATGTGATCTACATTGATCAAATATACCATGCTGTGGTCCTTCACTGTAGAAAGTACGTAAAATAAATGGAGAGTCACAAGTATATGCTTACCTTTACTATTGTTTTAGGACGTTTTTTAAAAAACAGTTTTGGCTTCTCTACCACAGGAAGAGGCGGGAGTTTTCTCAGCTCCTGTAGGACAGAGGTCGCGGCACGCTTCTTCGAGAGTTTTTTGCTATTTCCCTCCCCCTCTGCAGAAAATTCTCCCACTGACACCCGGGTAACAAAACTCTTCATATGTGGTGGTCCACTTTCTTTAATAACCTAGTAAATGCAAGCAAAATATTAATCAACATGCCAACAGTTGTATTAAGAGCATGAATCTTGAAAGCCTCTCTAACTAGTCTGGAGAACTATGCCAAAATTATAGTATCGCTTTAAGACAGCTATTTTGAAGGCATGGTATCAGTAATGTTAATGAAGAACATTTCTAATTCTAAATTAACCAAAGGTACAAGAAATCCTAAGATGTAATTTACAGTCAGTCATGGTCTCCCATGTTTTACAGAACACAAAGCTGAGAGTACAGAACATGATGAATTGGCTATGATCCCATACTAGATAAGCCATCTATAGTAAAAATAACATTACTACATATACATCTAATCTGTTCCCTATCAGGGTGAGACACCAGAAGCCAAAGATGATGTTTTATCATTTCAAAGATAAAGTTTTTCATACAATGGTCCATCTTATATGACTAACACATACAGGACCACATATATGATTAGGATTCTATACAATCATAATGAAACATAAAAACTATGTAGTATTTTTGTCTATGCTTACATGTTTAAATTTTTCAAACACATTTGAATTATGAAGCATTCTCTAGTGACAGATTTTCAAAAACAGGAAAAATATGAAAATTAACTTCTTGCTAGAGACCTGATAGGTTGTTTTCATAATGGGATTCAAACTYTTAGGGATTCTGGTGATGTGATCTAGATGGTATACTATAAAAATGTGCAGGTTCGCAGTGAATTATGGAATTCATGAATTATGGAATCTTCAACCCGGAATATTCCTAACTATTCAATGTGTTCTTACATTTAAATTATATCAGCTTATAGAGGAAAGATAGATGTCAAATCCTGAATACTCAAAATGTAAGTTTCCTTTAAAATTCTGACCTAAGGAACCTACACTATTTAGTTTACCACTTAATATTATTTTGGAATTTTATCTTCTACTATTGGAGTCCAATTAGGAAAAGGAATTTAAAAAGTACAATATCTCAATAAATCGACATCAATGGAATCAGGAGTTAGTTTAAGTATATTTTCCAAGTAACTTAAGTTCACCAATTTAAACACCAACTGTTCGTTTTCACACTCTGATGCACAAGACTATCAGTTACAAAAGTAATTTCCTGGACTAGGGAGACGGTACAAGCAGTGAGGACCTGAGCTCAGATGTCTATCACCCACGTAAGAACAAAGCACTGCTGCACATATCTGCAAACCCAACACTGTGTGAGATGGAGTCAGACTGAGCTGTGACATTCATTGGCCAGCCTACCTAGACATGCTCTGAGTTCAATGTGAGACCTTTTCCCAAATAATAAGGTAGAGAAAGGTCAGTCCATGTCTGAGTTTGGCACCCTCCTCCTAATAGGAAAGGAATGATCTACTGTATGTGAACCTCACACACACAAAATAGGATTCAGTAACCAACAGGGGAACTGCACGTTTACCTTGAAGTGCTCATGCTAGATAATCAGTATGAGCATCAAATACTCTAACATAACACGTAGATGATATGCAAAGGACTTATGTGACTTCTGCTACACACTCTGATTATCAAAGGTGTGAGAGGCTTTACAAGGTTCCCTGGCGATTCGGTGTTGGAATCAGTCTACTGTCACATACTTTCTCTCCCTGCCTTCCTCATTGGCTACTTTCAACCTGCTATAGGACAAGAAGTTGGTAATCTGACTGTCAGAATTGTGTTCATGAGGAAAGCAGTTTCTCAGTCCACCATTCCTTTCGACGAGCACAATGCAGGAGGTCGCCACTGTGTAAACGTGTGGAGACTCAGGAGAGCCCACACGGCCCTGCGCCTGTCCCTCCTTCTTCCCCTTTCTGCATATGACCTTCGAAACTGGTGACYTCTTACTACTGAAGGCATATAAAATTATTATTTTTTATGATTATTGCTACATTCTTTTTTTATATATATTCTTTACTTACATTTCATTCCCCTTTTCCTGGTTTCCCCGCCCCCCACCCCCGCAATTTCCCATATGTCTTTCTCCCTCCCCCTGTTCCCCTATTCACCCCTTCCCACTTCCCAGTTCTAGTATTCCCCTACACTGCTGCATTGGGCCTTTCCAGAACCTGGATCCACTATTTCCTTCTTGTCGGACTGCATTTGGTAGGTGGATTGTGTCTTTGGTGTTCCAAGATTCT
>BDUI01004655.1:36157-46664 GCA_002335545.1 Apodemus speciosus
TTTTTTCCCCTTAATAAACTCTCACTGTGTATAGTAAACATAATTTAGAGTAAGTTCTATGCCCATCAGTAGATGACCAACAAAAAATTCAGTGGTATTTTGATAGACAATTTGCCTCAAATTACTTTGCTTAGCCATTTTTTTTTTTTGTCTTATTGGTCTTTTGTTTGTATATTGTGGTTTCCAACTGTAGTTTTTTGTGGGGTTTGTTTCTTTGGTGTTTGTTTGTTTGTTTGTTGGTTAGTTGGTTGTCTGTTTGTTTGACTGTTTGTTTTTTAGAGTTGGACAGGTAGGGAGGTGGGGAGATCTGGGAGGAGTTGCAAGATGGGAAAAGTATGATCAGAATATATTATGGGGATTTTTTATTTRAAAAAATCCTTAAGTTTTATGGATATAATTACAATAAAYTTGGTTAAACTTGTATGATGATGCTGAGTCTAGCACATTCATGTTCCTAAGAAGGAGCTGAGGAGAATGAAGGGCTTTATGACAGACCTAGAGGAAGAACAGCAGTGTACAGCTGAAAGCCAAAATCATTCTTCTGGCTGTTTTCTTCCTTCTCTTTCTGTTTATTACATTAGCTGGAGTAGAATTAGCAGCCCAAGGCCAGGATGTCAGGAAGTCACTGTAGCCTATCACTCACAACCCTCACTTATACATACTCATATGTAAATAAATACACATACTCATATGCAAATAAATGCACTTATTTAAATGCACACACAACTTCATGTCTATTTACCCATCATACATCCATACTTCCATATAAACATAAAAATATATTCAACAAAACACACACAAAGATCTGAATATGAGTAGTCCTCTCATTGGGGAATAGGCTCTGCTACTTTATCTGTTACTTTCTTTTCTCAAATGTTTCTTTTCTCTAAGAAGCAGCGGTTTTTTGATCTTTTGTAAGCCTCCAACCCTCCTGGGTCCTGTACTCCTATCTCCTCCATAAGGAACAATCCTGGACCTGAGGTCACATCCAGCCCTAGTATATACGTTGATCCTGCAATGCTGTCACCTCTAGAAAACAATGTATCTGGATAAGGATTTATAATGCAATTTCTTTATGAACAACAGGRAAAATGGCATACATTTACAGAACCCTGAAGCTAAAGACTCATCAGGAAAATCTGAGGTCAAATGATATATCCTAGACTTTGAGTGTTATTTTTGTCTAGTTTCATATTAGAGAATTATTTTCTTGTTTTAAACTGCATAGATAAGAATTTTTATATTATTTCATGAGCCATTTTTTTTAGATATGGTATCTTTATCATTGTTCAAGGTAGATACCAAAAACAGAACGCTCTTACTACTGGGTTCTCTCAGTGTGATTGACACTAGAATACCCTGTCAACCTTACAGAATGCAGAATTCAACTAATTCAACTAATGGATTCATTACCTCTTGAATAGCTACTCTGTGACATACAGTACTTCTCTAAGTCAAGTGCTTTTCCCAAATTTTCAATCTGAAAAACCATGCTTATTGACATAAAAGGTGCTCATCAGATTCGGTATCCTTCATCTGAGTTCCCTTGATATTGTTAGATTTTAACATAGTGGGAGTTCTTTGTTCTAATGCAGAACTTATTTCCTTTCAGCATTCCAAGGCTGCTACACAGTACGCAAAGCTCATTCGTATAAATCTGAAATCTTTGGTATAAATCTAAATAGCTCTAGAGAAGGTAGTAGCAGATAAATTATAGCTTATGGTGTTACAAAAATCACCATTAGTAGGACCAGAGAGATGGAACCTGCAGTTCCTTCACAGAATCTAGACATAGTAGCCAATAACATATCAAGATAAACCAGGCTCTGTGTCTTAAGCACTGGCTTTATGGTTATACTTTCAGAGGCGGAACCTCTGATTAACAACAGCATTGGGGCCCTTGGTGTAAATTGTCATTACAACAATGATCAGCCTCTTTAGATCTCTGAATCAAGCTTTCACTTCTTGGTTTTCCAGGACCACACCCAAATTGCTTCAGTCATTATCTTGGTAATGTAAGATCTGAGATGAAAATTCAACTTCATCTCAGAGCTACACCCTCCATATTATTTCTGGAATGCTGGGCAACACAACCTATAATGATCCTGACAACTGAAGAGTCAGAATTGGTGTGACGGCAGGTGCTGGGCACAGACCCTGGACCATGGCAGACCTGGCAAGGTAGGCTTTGTTCCTGACCTCCTCAAAAGCCAATTAAACAAACAAGAAATAGTGAAAAGCAAAGAAAAAGATTYATTTAATGTGATCATACTAGAAGTGAAACAAGATGCCCAGTGGTACCCAAGTCCATCTGTGGGGCTTTGACATGAAGCTCAGACTTAACTAGTCACAATGCAGACATAAGTGCCCATGGGGGACTTGACCCCAGTTGCTACGTCTACAGTGCAGCCCCTATATCTTAAGGCTCAAGGACACTGCAGAAGAAGAGGTGAAAGATTGTAAGAGCCAGAGGATGGGGATGCCTGCTGTTAAACTCTATCTTCTTGACATGACAGGGAAGTCATTCCCATGAAATATCATCAATATGGTTGCCTAAATACTAGTCAGCATGACAACGTGGATTGGCAAAATTATCAGAAGGTTACACCTCTAGATGAAGAATTACAGCCAGTCAGTGGTTACTRGTTACTGAGGGACAATCAGTTTTCTTCCGGAATATATCCTCTGGTATGTATTTAACCCAAGCAGTCAGCCATATATACTTAATATATATACTTATATATATACTTAATAAGATATCATTAATTTAAGAGGGACTGGAGGAACATAAGAAGAGTCATAGTAGGGAATACAAATGTGAAAACAAGGTAAATATTGCATTTGTATGAAATTTTTCAAAAACAAAATTTAAAACTTCAATTAAAACAAAACAAAACAAAACAAAACATGAGCTTCATATCTTCCTCAAAGTAAGTCAGGAAGCTCAGAGTAGAACGTGCCATCCAGCCCCTCTTCCTCTGACACCTTCAGCAGCCTTTTGCTCACTACATGTCCCCGCACCTGCTCCTAGACTGTTCCCTCTACCTGTCAATCAAGAACTCTTTAGCCTCAGGGATTTYCTTCATCACACAYMTCTTTGCATGATAACTTCTCAAAGAAACCTATTCCAGCAATCTGACACAGCTCTGAGACTYGGTCCCTTTCTGTAGTGACTTCATTGGACTCTATTCTTCTCCATACTACTCTCTACCCTCTAAGAAGCTAATCGTCATTAAATGTGGGAAATGAATTCTCTTCCACCACAGAATGTAAGCTTTCTTTGCTTCTTTGTTTTAACTTTTCTTAGCAAAGTGTATACAGAACGGCAGTACCTGCTTATCGAATGAGTGACCCAGATTAATTTATTTAGTTCATGTTCTTATCACTCCTCTCTAAAGTCATACTTGGCTCTACAAAATGAGGAAAGTCACATCCTGCCTGCTGCACCAAGTCTCCAGTATAACAAAATTGGAAATGTTGCGATGCCTTAAAGGAATGAGAGTTTAATAAATAGGACCCTGGCGATAAAGCCTCATGAGGCAGTAAAAGCTCCAACTGATCCTGTAAACAAGCTGAGTCCAGATAGCTTCGAGCCAGACCACGGGAAGCACTCACTGGGAAGAAATTTGAAACCATTTTCAGTGAATACTGGATGATATGAGATGTTGATCTAACAGACTCTCCAATTCTACGTGGAATACCATGGCAGCACACTGGGGGGTGGGGTGGGAATCAAACACTTTTAAAAATGATAATCAATTACATTTGGAACCAAACAACCCAAACACAGCCTCGGATAAATGTTGTATCCCCATTTTCCTAAGGGGAAAGGTGTCTCAAACAACACAGAAGCTGGCCAGAGAACACTCAGGGAGATGCCCATCCTGGCCAAGGCCATGAGCACAAACCAGAATATTTTAAAGCAACACCTAAAATTAGCATGCCTATTACACCTTATTAATGCAATACAAGTTGGACAATGACAGAGGAGCTTCAACCATGTTTTTTTTAATTTGAAGTTAGCTCAGCATACTTTAGCCATTACAATCTATTTTAATATCAAAGATCAACAGGTAGAACCCAGATTTTGAACTGATTTCTTTTAGGCATTACTGTTTCAGTTTGTTGAGTGCCTGTGTTTAAGGACCCCCTATCTATTTGGTGCATAAAGATTAAATAAATCTGAACATTTATTTGTTTGTTTAGTTATCTATTTGATTATTTATTTATTTGCTTATTTGTTTACTTATTTTTACTTTAAAAGAGCACTTCGTTTGGATTACTTTGATCATTTTGCACCACCCTGGAAGGACTGAGGGAAGAAACAACTCATGAAAGCAAATAAATTCTTTGATATCTCAGGGCTTTTGTCTATTTCATCTTTGCCTTCTGTGAAATAATTGCACCAATTTAAACAAAACAGTCAGATGCAAAAACAAAATTGGAATGCAGTTCATCTCTGATTGTGTCAATTTGAAGGAATTTCTATACTCAAGACATGACTCCCAAGAAGGGGAGTTTGTAATATGAGTTGTTTTTTTCTAATTTTAAACTATAGAAATGCAATAATAAAAGGAAATAAAAACTAAAGATGAGAAGATGATGTTTCAGAAACATCTTCTTGGCAGAAATGTTGAGTTTGTGTGTTAAAACATTGCGTAAAAGAAGGAGTAGGGTAATATTTTGGCTGATAGGCAAATAGTTCTTTTTATTTTCATGGTCACCAATTTCAACAAACACATCTATAAGCTACAATTTCCTTAACTAGAAATCAGGAAAATTAAACAAAGAAAACTAGTGCCGAAAATTCTTCAAAACCGAGAGCATGATGAAAGCCAGGGGAAGGTAGGACTTTGACATACAGGCCTTTAATTTATCAAAAGCTTTCCAGGCTCCTCCTCATCAAACACTGACTATATCCATGATAGGATACAATGTGAACGAAGCACACTGGAGCACAAATAGAACCCCTTTGAACAAGCTTTTCGGATGAAATAACCTTTCACAGACAGTAACTAGTAACTCAAGCGGATGGCAAGAGGGCTGGCTAGCTTTTTGTCAACTCAACACAAGCTCAGGCCTTCTGGGAAGAGGAAATCTGGACTGAGAAAATGCCTCCATCACATTGGCCAGTAGGCAACTCTGCGGGGGCATTTATTTTATTAATGATCGATGTGGAGGCTCATCCACTCTGCACGGCACCATCTCTGGAAAGGGGGGGAGGGGTGGGGATCTTAGAACGAATAACACTCAAGCTGAGCAACCCAAGAGAACAAGCCAGTAAATAGCACTCCTCCTTGGTCCTTTGCCCAGAGTGCCTACCCAACTTCCTGTCCCAATTCCCCTTCATGAGAGACCATAATTTTTGAGGTGAAATAACCCTAGCCACCCCACATTTCTTTGGGTCATGCTGTTTTATCATAGTAGTTAAAAACCAAGCCAGGTTTTTAACATCAAGAAAGCATTAAAGAATGATTCTCCGTAGCAGAGCATGAGAGTGCATGTCTGCCCTGGGGAAGCTGCAGCAGGGATTTCCAGTTCAAGGCCACCCTGGTCTACACGGAGAGAACCTATCTTAAATTAAAATAATAATAATAATAAATAATAATAATAATAATAATAATAATTCAACAAATTCAGAAAATTATTAGACTGAAAATTTTTAGTACATGACACACCAATTTCACAATCATGCATCTATATTCAAATGTTAACAAGGTTTTCTTTTCAAGATAAGTAATTACTTCTTAGTTCTTTTTAAAAACCATCACATCGACTCCTATCAAAAGCTAGTACTGTGTCAGGCATGCTGGATCTAATGCTTACTTTTTCGGTAGAAAGGTGCTGCAATGACAATAGCGTCATGTGAGCTGCCCTGCTTCCTAACCTTAACATTTATCATCTGGTAACAACGGAACCCAGCTCACTCTGTGTGATACTGCAAAGCCTAGAAACTGTATTATTTAGACATATTGAATTGAWAGTCCCATGGACTGCTAACACTAGCACTTCCACAGTTTAATATCGCTCACTTAACARCTCTCAAATTCCGAGGGCAATGGGATCCATTCCTGAGTCCTTTGAGAATACAGGGAAAGCTGTCGTGCCCTGGAGTAGTGCTGTCTGCTCCAGCAGGACAGAATTACGGAATCTCTCCTCCAATGTTTCTGCTCTCATATTACATAGATGCTGTTTCAGACTCTTGCTTAACAGAGCATTTAAAAGCCAGCATTTCTTTTTCTCACTTCTGTTTCCTTATGCTGTTTGTTCATTCTCTGTGTTGAACGATGTTAAATATTTAGTGCTCGTCGTTAATTAAATATTTTTACACATAAAGAAAATTTTTATTCCATTTTGCCTTGTGTGTAGAGTAAAATCCAATTTGATATAGCTTTGCAGCAGGGGACCGATGAAAAAACTCAGCCTTACGGGAGGGAACGGAAGGTGGTCATTATAAATAACAAAGACAAAGGAAATAGAAAAATCTTCAAATTGGTGTTGGGTATATCATGATCAAGACCTATGCTATATTCATAATACTAATTCTGTCTACTAACTAATCCCGTCAGTACAATGTATTCTTATGGATAATGAGACCCTTCTTATTAAGTTATTAGAAATGTAGCACACTGTAAAATGCTATCTCTTTTTAATTGGGACCAAAGCTGAAACCCATGCCCAGAAAAAAAATTAAATGTGTGTGTGTGCGCGCGGGCTCATCTGTCTATGTCCCCCTAAAGTCATAGGATGAATATAATAATTATTGACTTTTCCCCTATATTTCAAAATGAGCATGCAACGAGCAAAAAAAAATACCTTGGGCTTCTTATTTTCAGGGCCTGTTGACATGGACAGGGCACAAGGTGTGGGCAGCTCCTTTGTTCTTGTTAGAGAGACAGGAAGTGACGGAGTTAAAACACGTGAGCGGTGGTTGGATGCTGTAGATTCAGGCATCCCAGTTCTTGAAGGACATGAAGGACTCCCACAACTCGGGCGCAGTGCTGAAGGACTAGGCTGAAGTGCCTGGGTGAGTGAACTCTCCGGAGGAATTCTGGAGCACCCCCCACGGGGGTGAGAAGCAGAACCAGCCCTGGAGACTGGAGGAGCAGGGAGAGCTGAAGTGCTTGGCTGCTGGCCTGGTTGTTGTTGGGAGCAAGCTCTTTTGGATCTGTCTATCAGGTCTGAGAGGGCCGGGGAAGGGTGGAAACATTTCCCTGAAGAGGAAAGGGCCGAGCTCTCATCAAGTGGTGTAGAAGATACGGTAGAAGGGTGTATACAAATATTCCTGTTCTTTTCTGGAGCCCTGAGGTCACCATCCTTTCTACCCTTGGAAGAAGAAAGAGGGGACAAGCCTAGCGTGACAGAAGGAACATCAGCAAGACTGAATGTATCAGTCTGTAATTGGGGGGGAGTCGTATTGCTCCTCAGAGGGCTTCCTGTTATCTTCTCTCTATCCACAGATGCATAAGTGCTACTGGCCAGTGCTGATGGAGAGAGCGGGTGTGCCTGAGAAAGTGGGGTAGTCTTGGAAAAGAAAGGGAGGTGGCCGTGTTGATGGCTCTTTGCAGAAGCCTGGTGTTCTTGCTCCGTAGATCCAGCTGTCAAGGAGCAACTCGAAAGAGATTTCTTAGGTGTGGGTGGAGTTTGCTTTACTTTTTGATCAAGTGTAAGAGTGGAAGAAGCCAGGGAATTGAGGGAGAAGGTAGGGCAGGATGCAGGGGATAAAGGCCTTTGGTGAGAAGGGTTTGACTTGAGGATAGCAGTGAGGAGAGAAAGCCGAGAGGGTACTGGCGACTTCAGCCCTGACTTCGAAAGATTTCCACTGGATGACATTTGGCTACAGACAGTAGACAAAGAGCCATGCGAAGAGGAGGTAAGTGGTTTGGGACTTGGGGACAGTGAGTGCATGACAATGCGGACTGGTATGTAGGAAGCTGAGGGTGACTTCAGAGAAGCACCAGAGGCTGGCGAAGGAGAGGTTCTCACATCTTCCCTGGGATTAAGGGCACTCGAAGTGGACATTTTCTTCTGTGCTTCCGGTGCCAGCCCACGTGTGTGATCAGTGACATTTGAGCCACAGGAACTAGAACCTGGCAGTTGAGCGGAAGGAGAAAATACTAATGTCGAAGCGCCCTTCCATGCAGAAAGGGGGGAATCGTGAGCAGTAGTGTGAAAATATGTAGCTGTTTCTTCCTCAGAGGCCCCAGTGGCATCCAGCCTGTGCAGCCTGCAAGTGTGAAACTCCTCTAGCACAGCGGCTCCGCTGACGTTAGCTGGGACAGGTGGCGTTTTCTGATTAGTTGGAGAAACAAAGGAGAAAGCAGGAGCTTTATGAGCAAGCCGCTCAGAGGTAGTGGGAGAAGTTAGCTAGAGGAAAGAAAGACAGATTTAAATAGGACATTACTTACGAAACTATCAAGGTGTTCTTTTCAGTGTGTGTAGGCAAACAGTCCTTCTACAGTTTTATATGAAATGCGACATTTTAAGCCTCCATTAATAATGAAGGAGTTTATGCTCACTAATGAGACATGGCTTTGAATTTTAAATAAGACCTAAACTGTTAAGCATTACATTCTATAACCCATCTATTCCCCGAAACAAAATCAATTTAAAAGTTGTCTTCATAATTCTATTGCAAAAAATAATTCATTCACAATATTTAAAATAGTTGTCCTAATTTGGAAATGTGTAATCTAAAAAGATTGAGGTTGTTATTATTTTGGAAAATGAAATAGATTGTCTACCATCGGAAGAAATTAAACCACAGCTTGATAATTATTCGAATCCTAAATGATTATATATTTCAGTTGCTTAAAATTCTAAGAACTTGGAAAATATATTCACACATATTGTGAACCTGAAAAGGTGCCCAAAGTTCAAAGACTAAAGCTCCTAACACCAACACAAAAAAAAGACATTTCTTTTAAATAATGGAGGCTTAAATGTTGCATAAATTGAGAGTGAACACAAAATCCAAAACAGAAGTGGCACTTTAGCTTATTTTCCCCAAGTATTTGCCAAAATGAACAAATAGCAATAGCTTAATGAACGTTTTGCCAATGATGTGGGTTCTTCTGTAATCAATGGGCTCCCTTTCCTGGGAAAAGTACAGAAGACCCAAGAATACGTTATAATCTATTTGAAACTAGGCACCTGCCAACCCCACATCAAAAAAGGAGGATTTTTTTAAAATATAATTTTAATTAAGAATGCATGGGCTAGCCTGCCTAAGGTAAAGACAGCTTGTACATGTATTCTTGTACCACTTAAGTAGTCCAGAATTTAAGGCAATGCTGAAATCATGCCAAAGTTTTTAAACAGAGACTTTAAAATTATTAGTTTGATTTTACCAGACTATAAAACAAAAATACACATGACTAGTGAATTTAAGAAATAGGAGTCACCCAAAATATTAATGAATATGTAAGTATGTATATATGTATGTATAAAGCAAATATCCAGAAAATGTCTATAAAGTTAAATTAGTAAAAGTTTATCAGTAGATAGAAACATATTTTAGAATTTTGTTTCAGATCCATGTAGATTAAATTTCTGAGACCCACTGTGATGCCCATCATGACATGTAGTCTTGAGCCCTAAAAACACTTAAATCTAACAAATTACAACATTCCTTAGCTTCCTAGCCTCTGTGCAAACAGGTCCCAGATATTTCTTTTATAATTATAAAGATCAACAAGTAAGCTTGCCACATAAATGATATTTGAAATCATTCAAAGAGTCCAGAATATCAAAACCTCAGTGAACATGGGAAAGGAAGCAGAACTGATTCAATCAGCCTGAGAAAGCCCATCATCCCCATAGAGTTTATCTTGGAAGCAGGAGCGCTGCTGGGCTGGTGTTTATGGACATGATTCCCATGGCTGGGAGGATATTTAAATGCAAACATCACAGACTGGGCAACAGAGGCTCCTGTTATAAAAGATAACAACATTTTATTTGGAGTTTTGCAATAATTTGTAGTTGAAGTCACATTTAATGTCAAAAAAATCATCTTTCAGAGTTCTTAGTTTTCAAGTGTGTGTATGTGTATGTGTATGCACACGCTGCATGCTAGTGTATATGTGTGTGTATTTAACCATGAAATATTTTCTCTACTCTTCCCCATGACTGATTTCTCCTCACAAGAAGAATGGGGACTTTTCAAGTGTCCAGGATATTTCAGCAAACTCTACCCTGTTTAGAAAACCTGTTAGAATTTGCTAGAGATATTTTGTAAATTAATATTGACTGCTACCAGAATCTAATTATCTTTCTAGTAATGTTTTTTTTTAAGAGCTGCAATATATGCAATGAACTATCAACTTATCTTGTTTATTTGCCAAGTTACCAGAGTGTTAAGAGCATAGATTCATAATTTTGGGGTGTTAATAAAAGCAAAAGACCTTCCAGAGCTTCCTCAAGATGTGGGCTTGTATTTCCCTAGTTCCTATTCCACTACATGATACACACACACACACACACACACACACACACACACACACACACA
>BDUI01004656.1:17768-38710 GCA_002335545.1 Apodemus speciosus
AGGGTTTCTCTGTATAGCCCTGGCTGTCCTGGAACTCACTCTGTAGACCAGGCTGGCCTCGAACTCAGAAATCCGCCTGCCTCTGCTTCCCAAGTGCAGGGATTAAAGGCGTGCGCCACCACCGCCCGCCATCTGTGTTTCTTAAAGAAACCAAAATTCTCACTACAGGTCAGCCTTTAAGAGCACTAGCTGCTCTTATAGGGGACCAGAATTCGGTTCCCAGAACTAACAGGGCTGTTCACAACCACCTGTAGCTTCAGTGACAGGGAATCTGAGGGCCTCTCCTGGCCTCTGAGGACACCTGGCACACATGTGATGGTACGTGTACATACATGCAAGCCACACACTCATACATGTAAAACAAATCTTAAAAAGTCTTTTAAAGTTCATAAAAGCAAATCTTTAAAAGATTTAAAAGCAGGCATTCATATAGACACTTGAGCGCACATGCCTAGAGCACATTCTCAATAGTCACGGTGGAGATGACCTAAATATTCACCAGGAGGGTGACGGGTGACGCATGTGGACCTTATTTATAAGAATACTATAGAAGTTATAGAAGAGGCAAGTGATTCTTCTGTGTACTGCATCATCGATGAACTTGGCAGCCATGATTCAGACAGGAAGAAGCCGGACAGATATCAGTTACATCATGAATGCTTCCACGGGCAGGAGCTGTCTACACTGGGCAAGAGACAAAGTGGACTCTTGGTGGCTGGAGGCGGGGAGAGGAATGAAAGAGAGCTGTTGTTAATGGGGTTGGGAGACTCTGGAACTGTAAGGGCTATGGCGCCACCCATTTAGAATTGCACAGTTTGGATCCGAGTGGAGATGGGTGAGTCGAAAGAGTTTTGTATATTAGTGGGCCTGAGTCCTACTCCCCGTCTGAATGAAGGCAGAAGGTCCAGCTCAGGGTCATCTATCCTAAAGTTGTAGGATAGCCTGGGGCACAAGAGACAGTATTTCACAATATGAACACAGTAAATACAAAGGACCTCTACTGAAACCCGAGGTGATCCCAGACCTCATCCACTGTCTTGGGTTTTCGTTTTGTTTTCTGAAGATGGAAGCAGGCTTCAGCACCACCCTCTGCCGCACTGCTGCCTTCTGATTCAAGGGTGTTTATTGACTCAGTGATTTTCTCAGAATGCTTTGGAAGCTAGCAGTTATTCCTCAAACCGCCAGCTTTACCCTAAAACCCAGCATTCCCTCAATAATAAGGTGGCTTCAGGTCCCATGGGATCTAAGCTGTCCCCAAACTATAGAGCTAAGAATGACCTTAAACTGGCGGGGGCCACCACTTCCATCCTAGTTCATTCTGTTCTATGATGAGACAGGCTCTCTGTGTAGCCCCGGCTGGACTTGAATTTACTAATTCTCCGGCTTCAGTTTCTCAAGTGTGGGGAGTTCAGGCCGTGACTGTGACAGATTTTCAGGTAGCTCATTCACCCCTAAGAGAATGTAAAGTGACTTGGTTTCAGTTCTCACCCTACAGTGGCTGTAGCACCGGAAGTCTCGGTATGGGTTGGACAAACCACTTCCCTGGGAAGGAAGGGCCCCGCGGTCCGTTCCTGGGACAGGATGTGTACTGAAGCTCCCTCCCTAGCCACCAGGGACTTCCMAGGCCGGGCCATGTTTCTGTGTGTCCAAGTCCCATGAGAACCCGAGGGTCCAGACAAAGTGAGCAGCGCTAGGGATCCTCCACGTTTTCGGCGAGGAATGAGTTCTGGTCCAGGCCCGGCTGGGTCTCCTGGGAGCGCCGAACCCTTACGTTCCTAGGAGGGAGGGAGAAGCTGGGGGCTGGGACTTTCTAGGCGCAACCCCCTCCCTCTAGCTCTCCGCCCTAGGGTCAACCCCCTCCCTCTAGCTCTCCGCCCTAGGGTCAAGAGAGGCCGGAGGAGGCGGGGACAGCAGTCCGGCGCTTTCCTCGAGCCTCCCGCACCTGCGGTTTCTTTGTCCTTAGGGCCTCGAGCTCCCGCCTACCCTCGTCCCCAGGTTATGCCTAAAGCTTGTCGGAAACCAAAGTGAGAGAAATTCTCTCTGGTCAGATAACCCGCGGCTGGATGGGAAACTAGGCAGGCTTCCCGGAGATCTACGCGCTTTAAATCCCTCTTGCTGGGATTTAAAGGCGCGCGGCACCCTGCCGGGCTTTTTAAAACAAACAAACAAACAAAAACCATTTAGGGACTTGCTGTGTTTCTTCACCTGGTCTACACACTAAATTCCGTTGAACTAAACGTGAACCACCAGCGTTAACTTTGTTAAAGCCTAAGTGTTCTGGGGAAGCGGCGGTTTATAGATCAACTTTTTTTTTTTTCTTTACGAGACAGGGTTTCCCTGTGTAGCCCTGGAACTTGTTCTGTAGACTAGGTTGGCCTCGAACTCAGAAATCCGTCTACCTCTACATCCCCAGTGCTAGCACTAAGGACTTTAGCCACTATGTCTTAGGCCCATTTCATAGATTTAAGTTAGCACTCACTTATCCGCCTGAGCCACACTAAAGAAACCGTGTAAGGGGCTGAAAACAGGTTCAAAGTTCAGTTACCGTCACGCCACCCGTGGGGGCCCTACATAATTCCGGTCGACGCGGGGACAAGAGAAACGCCCTGATTCAAAATTCCTCCGCTCTTCTTTAAACACTGCACCCGGTATCCCCCAACTGTAGTAAACTAAGCTTTCCACACACCATCCCCCAGACTTTGTTAATTTCCAAGGAACTCCCAAATCGCAGGGCGAGCTTAAGCAACAGCAGGTAGACTTGTGGCAAAGAAATGGGGCCCGGCCTCCCTCTGGCTCCGCACCCAGTCAAACCAGTTCCTGAAGCTTCGGGAGCGGCTGCCGCCCTGACCCCTTAACCCCGCCCCTCCCCCACCAGGGAAGCAAGCCAGACAAGCAGCGCGTTTTACACCGATGGTCTTTATTTTCCTAGCTGACATTGTAAAACTCCAGGTAGTTGGGAATTAAACACAACCCACCGTGGGAAAAGTAAACAGACTTTCTTAAACACGCTGGTAAAAAATGTTCTTCCTGCCCGAAGAGGCTGTGTCTACGACAGCAACTGCGACCAGCCGCCCACCCTTCCCGCGGTGGTCCACGCCAGGCGACCAGTCTAGGCTGATGGGTCCCGGGGGCTCCAGTCGCTTCCACTCTGGTCGTAGAAAGATTTGATTGATTCAGTTCAGGCTCTCCGCCGAAGGCCGGCTCACCCACAGCAGCTTGTGGGGGCGAGGTGACTCAAGTCACTTCCCAGTCCCTAGGGCGGGTCCACACCCTGGCCTCCTCCCAGGCCCCACACCCACGCAAGGCAACAGGAAGCACCCGCTTCTGTCCCATGACGCAACTCTGACCGCTTGCACAAGCGTGTCTACTTGTAGGGGTCGAAACGCGAATGGTAGGGAAACGGCCTTGAAAGGGCAGCCCGGCCCCTAGAGAGTCCGACCCTGAGATTCAAGATCCAGGTGTCCCTCCTCCAAGCCAAGGAAGGGACAGTCCTTTAATAGCACCTCTGGACGCACGTCTGGGAGAAGGCGCCCGCGCCCCTAACTCCTCAGTCCTTCCCCTGGTCTCTCGGCGGCTCGGGCCGCGGCTCTTCACGGCCCCCGCCGGTCTCCGCCTCGGGTGTGCGTTCTCGGCTCCGGTGGCGCCGCTCGTAATCCTCAGAAGGCCACCACGGCTCGCACCAGCACGCTGAGCATGTTGTCGGCCGGGCGGCAGGCTGGCTTGGCCTCGCACGTGGGGGGCGTCGGCGGGGGCACGGCGGGCCCACAGTTCAGGAGACTGGAGAAGCGCCTTTGGAGGACGCGGGCGAGGTTAGGGAAGGCACCTTCGCTTTGTGCCGGAGGAAGCTGCAGGCGATCAGGGACCTCCGACGTCGCCTCCTCCTCCACTTCTTCCAGACGGGCCTTCTTGCTTGGTACCAGTCCGGCATCACTACCGTCGCTCAGGTCGCTGCTGCTCCGGCGCTTGCGGCCGACTCTAGCGGGGGGCGGGTCACAGAGCGCAGGGGTCTCCTGGACTCGCAGCGCTTCCTCCTGCGTATCCATGGGCTCCGGAGGCTGCTCGGCGTCGGGGGGCGCTGCTGCCACTGCAGCTTCGGCTTCCCGCGGCGGGTGCAGGCGAGGGTCGAGGGCCCTGCGTGATGGCGGGAACTCGGGCTGGTTGTCTTCTACCTTGGCTGAGAGGTAGAGCTCCCGAGCGCTGCGCATAACCAGGGACAGCTGCAGACTCCGGTGGAGGCGCAAGCCACCTCGCTGCATGCGAGAGTGGTACATCTTCCACACCGACAGGGTCATGATGCGCTGCGCTTCTTTCTGTACTTCCATGCTTGTTTGACTAGAGTTGTAGAGTTAAAACGAGAATGGATAGAGACGGGCGGCGCTGCCCAGGCGACACGCGTACACGAGCAGGAACACTGCTAGACGTTCCGGCGGGGGCAGCAAGCCGGAGCCCTTTTAATATAGTAGGAGTGACGTCACTGAAACGCCACGCCCAATCAGAGGGCCTCATCCGGGCTTTCCACAATGGCTAGCGACTCCTTAAAGCAGTAGGGATACATTTACGCCTCGAAGGAAAAAGGACTTAAAACACCGGCAAGGAAGAACTTCCCCACTGCGCCTTGAGACGCTAGGTTCTGGGTTTTCAGAATCACCAACGAGCCCGGCGATGAGGCCCACCCACGAGACGGATAGTGGGCGGTAATCTCACTGCAGTGGGGAAAACCCGGGAYCRGGGTACATTCCCCGAGGGCACTGTTCATCTTGCCTGCCAGCCTGCTAACTAGTATTTTCTCAACAGTAAAAACGCTGCTACTTATTAGGCAGTTACGACACGCCAGTTCCTACAGTGTTGAACTCTTTTAAGTCAACGTCTCCGACCCCTCTCCTCCACTCCATACAAGATACAGTTTTCCAGGTGAGAAACAGGCAGCCACCCGACCGATATTACTAAACAAATGATTATACGATGATACAACGGCGAAAGGGTCAACTAAAGCCCGCAGCCCTTCTATCTCCTCCTTTCTGGACATGCGGGGAAAGTGGGTGCGGACGACACTGGCTCCTGAGAGAGCTACCCCGTAGCCACCGATATCCACCACCTGAGCGTTAAACATCTCCCAATTTTCCTCAACCCAGTGGCATGGAAGTTCCAATGAACATAGGGCCTGCGATCTTTCCTTGTCAATAGAGCAGTTTTCTGCCTTCACGCCCTCGGGAACGGAATTACCCCAAGAAAGATATCTTGGGTCGAGATGGCTCAGTGGGTAGAGCCACTTGCTGTAAAGCCTAACGAACTCAATTCGATTCCCGGTCCCACGCGGTACAAAAGAACAGACTTCTGTAAGGTGTCTTCACACACACACACACCCTACACGCGCGCGCGTACAAACATACAGAGATACACAAAGAAAATAAGACGTTGGTTCCACTTTGTATCACTTCCCAAGAAAAAATTGATTCTAGATGCAGAAGGGCAAAATAATTCAAATAACCCCTTTCATTTGCTGTGCGGGCCCTTTAAGAAACACCCCCATGGCAGCGGGCAAGCTTCCCGCCACTGCAGCGGGCCGACTTCCCTGGCTAAATTTGGATGTAATGACGTAGGTCGGCGCCGCGAACCACTTCCGGATGCCCATATAAGAACAAGGGCTGACTGTCTTAGCCGGAGGAGCGGGCTTCCGGGGCGGGGCCCCTTCTATTGTCGACCACACCCCTCCAATCTCCGGTGCTTCCAGCCCTCAGGAGCTGTCTCGGGTGGTTCGAGTCCGTTTGGTGGTATCTTTCTTTGGGCAGTCTGCATGACGTCCCTGACAGAACTGAATGGTTTCCTTCTCTCTTGCTCTCGCACGCTGCGGCACCGCCATGCCCGCAGTGAGGGAGTCCCGGTGGAGTGAGATTCGCATCCCTGTGGAGTTACGGAAAAACATCTTCGCATCCCTCCTGCACTCGCAGGTGTAGAGGGCAAAGTACTTGTTTCTGCGTCTGTTTCTTCCGCCCATCTTCCTGGGGAAATTACCCGGGTACTCAGTCTTGGTGGCACGTCCCTGTACTTGCTGAGCCATCTTGCTAGCCTTTTATTAATTTTGTTTTTTTTTTTATATGAACTTTATAGTTCCAGCTGTCCTGGACTGCTTCTGAGTGCTCTTTTTTTCTTTCTTTCTCCTTCTTCTTCTCCTTTTTTTTTTCGTTTTTGTATTTTACCTGCTTGCATGCCTGTGCCAGAGGAGGACATCGGATCTCCGAACACTGGGTCCGTTATGTGGGTGCTGGGAACAGAACCAGTGTTCGCTGAGAACAGCAAGCATATTTTGTTTTGAGACGGAGTCTCCCTATGTAGCTCCAGCTCTCCTGGAACTCATTTTGTAGATAAGGCTGGTCCCGAACTCAAAGATAATCCCTGGCCTCTGCCTCCCTAGTGCTAGGATTAAAAGCGTGAGCTACGGTGCTCAGCTATGACAAGTGCTCTTAACCGCTGAGCTAGCTGTTAGTGCATTGGTAGAATGGACTCCGAATCCCGCTGTGATCCCATAAGACTTACAGAAAAGTAAGATTATTGATATTGGCTAAAAAGGAAACTGAGGTTCCACAATTTAGATCCTACCCAATTTTGTAGTAGGCTGCCAGTAGGGCGGGCGCATTGTATGCCCACAACCAAGATGGCCGAGGTGCAGGCGGAAGTCCACATGCTTTGGGCCTCTAGGGTCGCTCTTTCTTTCCTGGCGGTCGGGCTCTCGATGGTGGCATCCGTCCCTGGCGCAAAGGTGGCACTGTGTACCGCCTTCTGTTAGTGAACAAGCTAGTCTGCACCTGCCGGGTGGGGGTTCGAGCTGCGGGGAGGAGGGTTGATATGTCTCTCTCTCTAGAATCCTTTGTAGTCCGAGGGTGAGTGGCAGTGGSGGTAAAGGGATGGAAGGGAGGCGTCTCGCGGCTAGTCAGTGCCAAGGTGCAGGCCACCGGGTGACCGGCAGTTTGGGTACGCCGTTCGGGTGCATGGGTGTCCCTGTGGTGGAGTGAAAGGATATTCGGAGGACTGTTGGGGTGGTTTGGGACCTCTGCCTGGAGGCGTGCTCCCGCAGCGAGGTGTAGAAAGCGGTGAATGTGGCCGGTGGGCTGGGCCAGCGCTGGGGCGAGCTCCTGCAGGGAGACTCTGTGGGGGTCCGAAAGAGCTGCGGAATAGCCTGGGAAGCATCTGTGGGACTTCCGGAACTTGGAAGAAAAGTATAACCTGGAGCTGTAGAGAGGTGTCAAGGCAGAGCCTGTGACCCCAGTAGGGGGTAGTGGAAGCCAGCTCTTTAAGAACCAGCTTAGAAGTGTTGAGGTCTGGAGGAATGTGCACGCTGGGGGGAAGGTTTTATGTCTCTGGCCTTGATTCTTAGCACATGCATAGTGGAAGGCAGTCCAGGCGAATTCTAGCTCCCTGTTGGGGACCTGCTGGTGTTCACAGAGAGCGTGTGAGAAGCAGTACAGGTGAGGTCCGAGTAGGATGTATTGGAGATTAGGATTCCTTTTTGAAACTGCGTACAGGTGTGTTTTGTTTCTGAGACGGGGTTTCATTGTAACCTGGCTGGTCTGGAATAAGAGATTCACCTGCCTCTGCCTCTTGGCGCACTGGGATTAAATCGTGCAACACACCACATTTAGCTTGTCTTAGGATCTCTAGACTTTTAATGCTATCTTAAGCCATAGGAAAGGAAGGATCACTTTGGTCAGCCCAATAGCTCTGGCCTTCATGGAGAGGAATCATAGAGGCAAAGGATTCATCAAGCCCTAGTATCACCGGTGTTGCTTCCTGTCTGYCTTACTCGGTATATGGTGTATTTTGTCTTCTGTGTGACTCCGCCCTTCTGTGTCAGTGTCTTTGCATTCTTTGCCTATCTACCTGCCTTTTTACCCCTAAGCCTCTACCTGAAAACATTTGGAAGTAAAGGATGTACTTGCCATCTCATCAATGCTCTTGAGCAGTTAATTGGTAACTACTGCTTACACAATGYACGTGGGTTGTCTAGAGATAAGGAGAGTCTATGGTGAACTGGGCTTGATGGTTTATACCTCTAATTCCAGCATCCAAGAGGCTGAGGCAGGAGGATTGCAGAGTTCAAAGCTATTGTGGTCTACATAGCAAGCTCCATGCCATTCAGGGCTACATAGTGAAATCCTGTCCCAAACAAAATTAAATTCACAGTAAGCTTGGTGAGGGGGCTAATGCTTGTAATCCAGGAACCTGCGGTTGATACAGGAGCCCCGGATGAATCTTTTTTTTTTTTTTTTTACATTTCCTTGTTTATATAGTTACTGTGTGTGTGCATGACGGAGGTCAGAGGACATCTTCGGAAAGCTGATTTTCTCCTTCCATAAGGATTGTGGAATTCTCAGGTTGTCAGGCTTGGCATCAGTGTCCTTACCTTGGAGCCATCTTCATAGTCGGGTGGCACACACCTTTTTGAGTTCGAGGCCAGCCTAGTCTACAGATGAACTTCCAGACAACTACACAGAGAAACCCCCAGGAAACAAAAAGAACTCCCACATCTTGTCCCCCAACTCCATGTCCTGTGAAGTTGTACCATCAAACACCCTCCACTCCACAGATACCTCATAGCCCTGCCAACTAAATGAACAAAATACAGTAAGGTCTGCAGAAATAGTAACAGGCCCTAGGCCAAGGCCAACTCCAGCCATCCAGGGACCAGGTAAACACCTACCCCACCCGGAAACAAAGGGCTCTGGAATAGTAGAGTGGCCAGAAGACTTCCCCCTTGCAGTGTCCCAGGGTTTTAAGTCTTGATCCAGGCTGTGGATCACCTCTGTAGCCCAGACTTGGCAATGGACTGGCAATCCCCCTGCCTCAGGCTCCCAAATGCTGTATACCATGCCTGGCTCAGTTGGTAGCATGCTTGCTTAGCAGGTTTTAAGCCACAGGTTTGATTCCCACAACTTCATAAACGGTGTGGTAGCTCCACTTGATATCCAAGCGCTCAGCAGGAACTGAAGTTCAAGGTTATCTTTAGTTATGCAAGGAGTCTGAGAACACAAGAGACTCTGTCTTAAAAGAATCCCAAAGTCTAAATGAAGTGTGGGTGTACACACAGAATTAAAAACAAAAACCAGGCTAAGGGATAGACACTTATAACCCCACATAATGGGAGACTAAGGTTAAGGTGGGWATATTTTAAGTTGAAGGCCAGCTAGAATAGTGTGCCATTAACATGGGAGGTCAAGTGCCTTGGCACGTGAGTGTATATACACACAGAGTAAGTGGTATAAAGACGGTAAAGAGAAGCCAAGGTGTACCAGTAATTCCTGTTAAGTCCTATTCTTTATGATTTAATAATCCCCATTCCAACCCTGGGAAAGCAGGCCTATGTCTCTCTTAAGCTGGGTGGCATTTCCCTTCAGGAAGCAGAGGCAGGTCAGCCAGGGATACATAGTAAGACCATGCCTCAAAACCAACCAGCAAACAAGAGTCGGAAGCATGGGGAGTAGGATGGCCTGCTGGTGGTAGGTCTGGGGAGGAGGCCCACCCGGGTTTGTATTGTCACTCCGCCCTGTCTGCTACAAACCCATCTTGGGTCAGTGTCCTGCCCTCATTTTGCCAGCTGCTCAGAAGTCTCAGTGTCCTCTTGCTACAGAGCAAGCTTGCGGGTACTGGGGAGGTGTGGCAAGGTGAGGGTGTGAAAACCCTCTGGTAGGRGCTGCTCTTCCAAATCAGCAGTTGATCATGGACCACCAGGATAACAGCTGAAAATGTCTGGGAGCATCCAGGTTCTGAAACATATCAGGTTATGTTGTGGGGGAGGGGGGATTGGATAAGCAGGGCATGTAAGACCAAGGCTTGGGGGGGGGGGGGGTTTGCTCCTGGCTTCCCTGGTGCACAGGAGCTGATTTCACTGGTATCGGTAGCATGCTAGATGCCTTTACTCATGAACTGAGTGGACTAGGTCCTCAGGAAGACGAAGTGTCCCAGATGACAAGTGGCAAGTTCTTTTTGGGTAGGTAAGAGGAAGCTGGTACTATGCCTCCTTGACTTCTGACCCTTTGACAAATAGTGGTCTGCCATTGTGGTGGTCCTGGGCCTACTACTCTCTGACCTGTCCTACCTACTGAAAAGGGAGAACGGAACCTGGGGAGCTGACCCAAGGCTATCTTCCAGAGCTAGCAGAACCCTTGGGCTGGAACCTGGCTTCCTCCACAGGTCTGGGTTCAAGTGCTCTTATAAGGTGAAGTGGGAAGACTTTGCAAAGCTCTGCCCCACTGCCACCCCCATGCCTAATACATGGCAACAGAAATAAAATCCCAGCATTTAAAAATATGTATTTGTACCATTAATACGGACAAACTTTGGCTTCTCTAAGCTTCTCTCTCAGCAGCTCAGGTGTGTGAGGAATTCAAGTGTTTTTTTTTTTTTTTTTGAGACGGTTTCTCTGTGTAGTCCTGGCTGTCCTGGAACTCACTCTGTAGACCAGGCTGGCCTCGAACTCAGAAATCCGCCTGCTTCTGCCTCCCAAGTGCTGGGTTTACAGGCGTGGGAATTCAAGTGTTAATATCTGTGTATGACACAGACTTTCATGTGTCCCAATCTTTGGTTCTGAGGGCTCAGTCTGGGCTTTCTTTACTATACCAAAATAAAGGCTCCTCCCTTGCCACGCATCTCAATCCCCATCTCCTGGTGTTCACTCCCCTGGGTCTGAGCTACCTCCATTCTCCATGCTTTTRTCCTTTCAGCCTTTCTTGGGCCCTAGGACCTAGTGATGTTGGCACGGTCTGTCATGGAGCTCAGTTYCTGTCTCCTAGTTGCACTTGTGATTGGAGACTGGGGTGCAGCTTAGTGGCAGCACAAAGACTCAACACGAGGTGTGGTGTCAGGAGGAGGTGTGCACCCCCATGAGTAGGTAGCATGTCCCTTTCCAGTGAGCAGAGCACAGCAGGGCTGTTACAAAGGCGTCTTGTTTATTCTTATCAGCATCACTGACTCTCAGGGTTCACATTTCCCAACACCGCTCCTCTCCGTACAGTAGTTAATGTGCAATCTCACTTGTGGGCCTGGGAAGGGTGGGGGCTTGGCTCTGGGTGGGGAGGGCATTGGCACTTCACATGGGTCAGTGGGTGATGGCCTGTCCCCATGAGAGGCATGGATGGGTGGAGGGTAGCCACTGGGTTTGCCCCTACTTGTCTTTCCTGCTAAGTGGGTTACTTTTTCACCCTCCTGGGTGCTTGGGGTGGGGACCATGCAGTTCTCAGGAGGGCAGGGCAAGCAGCTGACTGCCAGAGGAGGGGCGCAGGGGTGGCTCCTGAGGTAAGGCACAACCCTGTCTTTGGCTCTCCTAGTGAGTAGTTTTCTCCCCTGCACCCCAAGCCCCGGGAGTCAGGGCCACCTCCTGAGGTGCTTGGAACCAATGGGCTCTGCTGCCCACTCTACAAGACCTCTCAGTCCCATGGAGCTGCCCCGTCACTAAGCCTGGGCAGGGAGCATAGCCTGCCCTCGTATGGCCAGGCTCAGCTGCTTGCCAAGTTATCAGGAGATTGTGCTTTGGGATCTTCGCTGGGGGAGGTGGGATAACAGGCCAGGGCAGGGGTGGAGGGAGGGGGTATGACTAAGGTGCTTGTGCTTTAGCTAGGGATGTCTACTCCCCCCCACTTGGCCACCCAGGGCTAAGATACTGGGGGCCAAGTCAGACCTAACACCCCACCCTCACCATCAGATGTTACGAGGGATCATGGCAGATTAGAGGTGCTGCTGGCCTGGAGACAGGTCTCCAGAGCTGACTCAAAAGGCTCCATCCCACCTTCTCCAATCCTGCAACCCCCTGCCTCTGAAAAGGCAGCTAGAATGCAGAGCTGGGGAGAGGGAGGGAGGTCAGGGCTGGAACACAACCAGTGAGATGGTGAAAGGACGTTAATGGAGGGAGTAACAGAAACCCTGTGCTCACATGTCAAACTCAGACACCCAAAAGATTGCTCCTGGAGAGCTAGAGTGGAGAGGAGTGCGGCCAGAGAAAGCTCCACAAGCCAGGGCCGACAGGTGCGGGCCCCGCCCTACCTCATCCCCCAGGAGTGGGCTCAGCTAACTGGGACCTGTGAACACCCTAAAACTAGTCCCGGGGGAGAGGAAGCTGGTTGGATCCACAGGAGTCCTGGGGCACTGGGACTGGGCCCCTGTGGAAACATGCACCCACATTCTACACACACACATTCAGTTTTCCCTGCATCCTGCCTTCCACAGCCCAGGGACCCAGGGAACCTCAGACACATTCCCATTGATTTGAAAAATAAAAGGAAATCTTATACTTCAATATTTCATTCGCTAAAAAAATGTTTCAAAAAGTTATGTACAGGGGTGGGGGCTGGGAGCCCTGCCCAGGGTCGGATGGGAGAAGGGCAGCAGTCTCCCAGCCTGCTCCCTGGTTCCAACCCTGGTCTTGCTGCCTCTTGATCTTCATGTTTTTAAAAGCAAACACTCTACGCAGGCACGCACGCACACACGCACGCACACCCACAATTCTGCCAGACTGGAAACCTGTCCTGAGACCCTCACCTGCCCACAGGAGCACTGCTCTCTTGGAACGACCTCTTGGGCTGAGGGGCCCACAGAGGCAGAGCAGGGTGGGACTAAGAGGGGTGTGATGGAGGCTGTCACAGAGGGTCAGTTCTAGAGTTTCTCTAAGCCTTTTGGGCTTGTTTCCTCAGTTTGTAAAATAGACAGTCCCTCTTGGCCTCACCTACCCCAGCCCCAAGGTGCAGGGACAGACGAGAGGGACAGGAAGGCGCTTTTGGAGACGTGGAAGCACTGGGGGATGGTGGGAGGGGTCCAGAGAACCCCTGGGCCCGAGAAGTCCCAAGCAGCCACAGTGAGGGGCAGGCTCTTCCTGAGTCCTGCCCGTCCCCTAGCCGGGCCTGGTGCTGGGAAATGCCTAAGAGGAAGGGGAGCTAGGGCTCCCCGTGAGTGTTGAGGAAGGCCACAGATCCCACCTGATGCCTGTCCTCTCTTGACCCAGCCCAGCTTGCTTTGGGGAAAAGGTGTGGGATGACAGGGAGGCAGAGGGGCTGGGAGCATGCAGCACCCCTGCAGGTTCTGGGGAGGGACAGACAGTAGCTCGTGACTAAGGTGGTGGGGGTATGTGTGTGACAGGAGGGGAGTGACATCCACGGGAGGGTCCTGGGCAGGTACTGGAGGACCTCYGCTGAGGGGGCTGTCTGTGTGGAAGCTGTATTCTATACCTATCAAGTTCTGCTCTTCCTCATGGTCATTGAGAAAGCTGCTGTAGGCACTACCCTCTGCTAGGTACACTGGCTTGGCCTTGGTCAGCCAGCTCTTGCATCCGGATAGAGGGCATGGAGCACCCCCTCACAGGTCCTGGGGAGGGACAGACAGTAGATCGTGACCAGGTAGGTGGTAGGTGGGGGTGTGATAGGAGGGGGAGTGTGACATCCGGTAAGGGGGTGTCACATGTATGTTACTGGAGAACCTCAGCTGAAGGGCCGGCCTCGCCGTCGTGGCTGGCTGTCTCGAAGCTGTGTTCCATGCTCATCATGTCCGGTTCTATCTTGCCAGTGTCGCTGATGAAGCTGCTATAGTTGTCGCCCTCCACCAGGTGCAGTGGCTTGGTCTTGGGCAGCCAGCTTTTACGCACCACTCGGCGGGCATTGGTGCACATGTCGGCTGCAATGGCGTTCATCTCGCTTTCCTTGAAGTTGGGTGCGAAGTTCTGGCAGTAGTCTGTGGGGTAGAGTAGGCAGCTCAGGCCTAGACRCCTCCTATCAAGCCTCCCAGGGTCTATGAAAGGCCAGTGGATACCACTAACAATGACAGACTACGGCTGCTTACCTGGGCACCATCTCACCACTCCTCCCTCAAGGAAATGTGCGCTATGTGATTCAGAGCCTGGGAGGGTACTCATGCCGACCTAGGCCTCCCCGACAAGTGGCTGCCAATGCCACAGACGTGCCCTTTGACAGCTCTGGCCAGCTCAATCTTGACTACCCTGGCCTTGAGACCCTCCTGCTTGACAAAGACACTCAGGCCCTTCCACATTATCCACCAAATGTGCAGAAACCGCCCACTGACTCCTCTTCCCCAGGAGACCACAAAGGAACTCGGAACTCTCCCTGCTTTTCCAGTGTGGCTGTGGCTGACCTCCAAACTCTTCCAGTTCGATTCTTCAGGGTTGGTCAGAACCTTCTCTTTAAAAGTTTTAAAATACTTGAATGTGTGATGGTCAGAGAACAACTTGTAGAAGGGATGGAGAGGGTCTAACTCAGGCTGTTCAGCTGCGGAACCACCCCACTGGCCTTCAACACCCCACCTGGTTTTTGAGACAAGGTCTCTCTACATAGTCCTGGCTGTCTTCAAACTCAAACTTTAAAAAAAAAAAAAAAATCCTCTTTCCTCTGTCTGCTGAGTGTTCCCTTCATACAAACTATTATTCCGACATAGTCCCTGAGGATCAAGCCCTGGGAGGGCTACACCGACCCTGGCCCATTTCCCTGCCCTTCAATTCACTTTTTTTTTCCTTTTCTCCAAGTCAGGGTTTCTCTGTGTAGCCCTGGCTGTCCTCGAACTCAGAAATCCGCCTGCCTCTGCCTCCCAAGTGCTGGGACTAAAGGTGTGCGCCACCACCGCCTGGCTCCAATTCACTTACGCTGGCGGCCAGTGAACTCAGGGACCCTCTTGTCTTGTTTTAGAGACCTCAGACATCTAGCTTCTATTGTGAAGGCTGGGTCCTCACACTTCTGAGGCAAGCACTTTATGGTGGCACAGGCTTTTGAATCCTAGCACTTGAGAATTCAAGGCCAGCCTATAATCACATAGCTAGCCTACAACTATATAGTTAGTTCCAAGCCAACCAGGGCTGTGTAGAGAGCCCTGTCTTAAAAACAATCAAAAACCCCAGAGCTAACCAACTAACAACCAGCCCAACTCCACCCATCCGTCCGTCCATCACGGTGGCCAGCTGCCAACCCCAGGCCCCAGCAGAACACTCACACTTGACAGCATGGAGGACCCTACTGTCCAGTGGCTTGCGTCTAGGGTCATTGGTGGAAGAACGGATGCCGGTGCCACAGCTGTTGGCCAGTGTGTTCCTGGAGATAGGTAGAAGTGTGGAGGGCATCAGAGTTTCTGGTAGAGGTTGGGGGAGAGAGGAGGGGAGGGCAACTTGCTCCTCAACCCTGGGGCTCTGGGGTACACCTCACCGGTCAAAGAAGGAAGCCAGGAGCCGCCGTAGCAAGACCTTGTGCCGCGTGCCTGCACTGACGTGGCAGTTCATGAGTTGTGCCCTTGTGATGTATACATTGGTGCCTAGTAAGAAAAGTCACATGATCTGGGCCCAAATCTCGACTCACCCAGTCTGAACACCTATGTGTCCCACAGGCACTCTGAACACACCCAAGTAGATACAAACATAGTGCTAGGGGCCCAGGAAGACCTCAGGCCCAAGTGGCAGTGAGCCCCAACCTGCTGGTCCAACCACACCCCATCTCCACTAGCTCCCATGACCTAGACACCTACAGATTGGTCTTTGATGAGAAGCAAATCAACGTCTCTCTCCTCCCTCTCTGCTCCCCTCCTCTGTACCACTCTCCACACCCACCTCCCTTCTGTGGTACTGAGAATAAAACTTGGCATCTAGCCTGGTGGAATAGAGCACACTTTAACCCCAGCACTCGGGAGGGAGGCAGGCAGATCTCTGAGTTTGAGGAGAGCCTGGTCCACACAGCAATGGGTTTCAGGATGGTCAGAGCTACACAGAGAAACTGGTCTCAGAAAGACAGAACCAAACAAGCTGGCATCTCTTTAGCATGCTGGTTTCCACACCAAGTCAGACCCCAGCTTAAACTCAATTAATAGGGTTCTTTTTTCTTTTTTGGTTTGCTTTTGAGACAAGGGCTCATGTATCCCAGGGGCTGACTGTGATCTTCTGACCCTTGTGCCTCCGCCTCCCGAGTACTGAGATTATAAATGTATATCACCATGCCTAGTTCATGCAGTGCTTGGTATAACATCCAGGGCTTTCTGTATGCTAGGTAAGTCATTACCAGCCGGATCATCCAGTCCCAACTCACCTACTCTAACACCTCTATTGTCAGAGCATCTGCTAGGAACAGTGGCCCACAGGGAAATGGAGTGTCACGTGCTCTGGGATAGAGGTACGTACGGTGCTAGTTTGCAGAGCAAAGGGGACGGGAATGAAAGCACAGCCAGCATACCTGTCACAAGCTCCAGCTTCTCTGAGGGGTCACCTTCATCGTAGAGCTTTGGGTGGCAGCGATTGCCGATCTGGTTGATAAGCTCAGCTGGGAGAGACGCCAGGTCTTGCCTCACTCGAATGCGACTGCGGGACTCAAGGACCACCTGCTCAGGAAGGGCCTCTACCTTCTCAGCTGTGGGAACGGGACAAGTATGTTCATGTCTCTCTTTCTCCCACCCCCCCTCACTCACTCACTCTCTCTCACACTCTCCCTCTCTCTCTCTCTCTCTCTCTCACACACACACACACACACACACACACACACACACACACGTGCGCGCACGCAAGGGAGGGGGGCACTCACCTGTCTGGCCAACGTTCAACATACTGTACATTGTATACATATTGCAGATCTGACGGTACTGCTCATCTGTGCCCTCCTCACCCGCATCTTCTTCTTCGTCCTCTTCATTGTGGTAGGAGCTGGGGCTGTCACTGGTGTAAGCACTGGAGGTACCTGGACTGGTCCGCTCTGACATGCTGGGCCCACTCACACATCCCCCCACGGCAACCACAGCCACTGCCGCTGTAGCCGTGGCCACTGAGACTGGCTGGGGCATCCGGTTAGGGGCCAGGTCTGGCGTGGAGAACTTGGCCATCTTGCGGCTGCCATTGCTGCCACCACTGCCTCCAGCCTCCTTCTGGCTGCTATCCCACAGCCTCTTGGCCATGGGTGTGCATTGTACCGAGTCCAACTCCTGTTCTGTCTTGACCCGTGACACAAGGG
Source organism: Apodemus speciosus (assembly GCA_002335545.1). NCBI lineage: Eukaryota > Metazoa > Chordata > Mammalia > Rodentia > Muridae > Apodemus > Apodemus speciosus. Next base: position 34,733 of record BDUI01004656.1, read on the forward strand.
GCAGTGGTGTGCTACAGGCTGGCCAGCCCAATGTCTGCGCTACAGGGCTCTGAGGCTCTGAGGATGGGGCCTCCTCTGGGTGCAGGCCCTGGGAGTCGCAACTTGGAGAGCTAACTTTGAGGAAGAACTCAGTGCCTTTCTCCATGATCTCCTGGATCTGCAGGAAGCCGGCTGTGTAGATGAGCAGGAACTGGTCCCCCATGTTCATGCTCAGCCGGCCCGTRTAACAAAAGGTGAGGATCTGCTGGAATGACTGTGGCTGCACAGCGGCCGGCAGTTCTACCACAGCGCTGCGGCTGCTGTTGAATAGGTCCCGGAAGTAGGAGCTGCTGGCGGCCAGCACAGCACGGTGGGCTTTGAAGGCATGGCCCTTAACCACCACTGACACGTCACAGTACAGTCCCTGTAGCCGCTGCTCATTGAGGCACTCAAGGATGCTGTTGCCAAAGTTTGGAATCTCCATCTGCAGGGTCTGCGCCATGGCAGCAGCTGCATAAGGACAGGAGATAGACACTGGACAGGTCAGGTGGCAGAAACCAACGTAGGCCCTGCCCTGCCCTGCCCTACCTCAGCAATCTCACCTCCTGCAGGAGAGCACATGGGAGCCAGAAAGAACATCTGTATGGTAAAATCTGGGACACATCTAAGGATGGCAGTGCCACTTCCACATTTGTCCCCTCAGAGCCCTGCCTTGATGACCGAGTCATCCCAAGGGTCCCTGCAGGGACACTATAGACACTATTATGCACAGCCAGTCAAGCCCCTTTGCTTTCTGTGGCGCTTGGGACAGAACCCAGGGCGGGCCTGGGCGTGGGAGGCAAGCGCTCCACTCCTGAGCCCTTGAGCCTGKTTACAGCTGGCCTGAGTCTTGGTCATCCCACCCCCACCTCTCAGCACTGGGGGCCCTGATGTGCTTCATGTATGTCATATGATCTCTAGGACTCATACTTCCTGGTTTGATATAAGCACTATGTAACACTTTCCATATTCACAAGTCTTTTGGAGACAGGTTTCCCATTATAGCTGGCCTGGAACTCACGGAACTGCTCCTGTCTCAGCTTTCAGAACACCAGGATAACAATTATGAATCATCACATCTGTATTTAAAATGAGCGTTCTGGGCAGGAGAGATGGCTCAGTAATTAAGAGCACTTGTCTTTTGCAGAGGACCAAGGTTTGATTCCAGGTATACAAATTTAAAACCATCCATTCCTCCAGTTCCAGGGGACCCAACGGATACACATGTATACATACTCACATGTAGGCAATATTCTTCATGTACATAAAATAATAGTAATTCTAAAACAAAACAAAAACAAAAAAGACCTCCACCTTTTAAAAACGTTGTTAGTGCTGGGGGATAGAACCCAGGGTTTTATATAATCTAGGCACACACTCTACCACTGAGCTTTACCCTCAGAGGAATGCTTTGAGGACCTATGGTTGGTTGAATGTGAGGATTATAGACCTACGGACTCTTGGGAATAGATGGCCAAGATCAGTCTCCTGCACATAAGAGGGCACAGGCATAGTACACCAACAGTCTTACACTCATGGTTAAGAATGGCCGTTGGCATGACAATACCACAGACTGCGGCCCAGAATACGGCCTTAATGCACTCACTGATCATACAGCYAGTCACCATGGAGATGCACATTCACACCATAATGCGAAACAGCTTCGTACWGTAGGCCTGAAAGCAGGGACAGGGCGGGCAGAAGGCTGGGTGTGTGACAAAGTTCTAAGTTCCAGCCACCGCTATCTCCACAGAAAAATATGGCAGGTATTACCAAAAGTGAGAACAGTGAACTCTCTCACACTGCTGGTGAGAATATGAAAAATAACTTGGGGAAAAAAAAACTCTCAAGGTTCTTCACATGATAGGAAAAGCCAGATAGAAGGACCACATGGCATAGGATTCCGTTTATATGAAACAGAAGGTTGCAAGGAGTTGAGAAAGAAGAATGGGATTTGCTTAGAGCAAAAGAACGCATGCTTACTCTCAGTATAAGGAACTACCGTTTAAAGTTAACAAAGATTGATCCTCCCCTAACTCTGAATACATGAAAGACCGTAACAAAGCCAGGTGTAGTCCTAAGAACTCGGCAGGGCAGAGGGGGAGGCTCCACTGGGCCTAAAGATATAGGTTAGGTACCCAAACTAGATCTCAAAAATAAAAAACTCCTACAGTATAAAAGGGTGGAGTGCATGGCATCTCAGCAAAACTGCTGAACAGAAACGACAAACAAGACTGGGATACAGCATTTGCCTACATGAGGCAGGCTGCCCGAGTCACACCCCGACCCCCAAACAGAGGAGACTAACTGGTTTCCTCTGTACAGAATAGGGAAGTTGTGCCAAGTATATTTTTCTGATTTTAAATTTTGAACCTGCTGGCCATACTGTTCAACTGCAAAAATAAAAGGGATTTCTTATCGCTTTGTTTTTAGACAAGTTCTTACTCTGTAACTCAGGTTAGTCTTGAACTTACACTGATTCCTTAGCCTCGCCTCCTCAGTGTTGGGGAGCTTCCACACCCAGCTCCAATTTTTTTCTCTTCTTTTTCTGGAAACAAGGTCTCATTATGCAGACCAAGGCTGGACTTGATCTCACACAGAGATTGGCTGCCTCTACTCCCCAGGTGCTGGGTAAATTACCTGGCTCTCTTGAATGGTTTTTAAGAAAATGATTCAGTTGAAGTAGAACATGCATGTAGTCCCAGGACCCAGAGGGGAGACTAAGGCAGGGTTCCACTATGTAGTTCTGGCTGGAGCTCCTCTGTAGACCTGACTGGGCCTCAAACTCAGAGATCCACTTGCCTCTGACTCCCCCATGCACCACTGCTGTTTTTTCCCTTAGCTTTTAAGAATTTACAATTACATTTACACGTTATGTTTGCCTGCAATTACACCTGTGGATCACCAACACGCTTGCTGCCGGGGAGGTCAGAGGAACTGGAGTTATGGTTATGGCCACTGTGGATTCTAGAACTCCAACCTCAGCCTTCTCCAAGAATGAGCAACTCTTCTGTTTTGAGACAGGTTTCACTGTATAGCCTTGGCTGTCCTCAAACTCAGAGATGGCCTGCCTCTGCCTCCCAAACGCTACGACTAAAGGTGTATGCCACCACCGCCCAGCCAAGCAACCCCTAATCACAGAACCATCCTACACACACACCACAGCACATGCATGACAGTCCAAAAAAACCTTATAAGTTAATGGGGTCTTATCTTTGCTTCATGGAGACCCCATAGGGCAGAAAGTTCACCCAAGAGGCTCCTTACTGTGTCCCTTACCCTAGAACTGGAGCAGGCATGGTGGCATATAGTTCCAGCTACTCCGGAAGGCTGAGKTGGAAAGGGATAGCTGGAACATAGCTTAAGATCAGCTTAGCCACATAACCCAACTCGACTGTTTCTAACAATGGTTCCTGGGAATCAATGCCCTTTCCTGGCCGCCCTTAGGAACCACAAGTACATGGTACACATACATGCAGGGAAAATATTCATACACATTTTGTAAATGATTTATTTTATTTTAATTTTAGGTGCATTGGTGTTTGGCCTGCATATGTGTCTGTGTGTGGGTATCACATCTTCTGGAACTAGAGTTACAGACAAYTGTGAGCTGCCCTGTGGGTGCTGGGAATTGAACCCAGGTCCTTGGGAAGAGCGGCCAGAGCTCTTAACCACTGAGCCATCTTTCCGGCCCCTTCATACACATTAAAAAACAAACAAAAAAGCCAACAACAACAAAAGCAGCAGCAGCAACACCCAAACCAATCATCATTCCTATTATCTCAAATCTAATTCCACATCTAAAACAAGAGTGAAGTTTTGAAGAACTGTCTTGGCCTCGTCGGATAGCTGACCTCAGTACAGCAAGAAGTTTGGATAGGCCGGGCGGTGGTGGCGCACGCCTTTAATCCCAGCACTTGGGAGGCAGAGGCAGGCGGATTTCTGAGTTCGAGGCTAGCC
>BDUI01004656.1:61405-85289 GCA_002335545.1 Apodemus speciosus
GGGGGATCTGTAAAAAAGAGGAACTAGGCTGAGGCCCATGGGTCATGGGGCCTCAGAGGACCGGAAAGGGGCCCCTTCCACCCCCATCAGCATAGGGGGTGGGGTTCAAAGCCAGACGGACCTCAGAGGACACCAGAAGCCGCCTTGCCTCCTATCCCCTTTGCATGTGTTTGGCGCTGGGCTCCTGAGGGTTGGGGTCTTCCATTGCCTGGGGGGGGGGGCAGCAAGCCCCGAAGGGTGACTGGCTGGGGTGAACCAGGAGGTGCGCACTCCGTGATCCCTGCCTGCCGGTTTCCTCCCGGGTCAGCACCGCTTCTTATCAGCCGCGGCCAGGCAGCCAGACCCTTATCTGCACAGGCCCAGCATCCTCTGGCCTCTGCGCCAGGGGGTAAGAGGAGGAAGCCAGGCAGTCGGGGGCGGGGAAAGGGCGGGTCGGTCCAGGAGCCGCTCACTCTCTCTTGGAGGTACCCACCACGACGCCTCCTCCGAGGCGACTCAGGCCCTCCGGAGCCCGGGAGGTGGCGCAGCCCAGCTCTGAGGCCCAACGGGACCACCTGGGGCACACTGGCCGGACCGGACCGTGGAAACTGCCTCCTGACCTGCACTGATACACCTGACCACGCAGCTGGGTCCTCCAGGCTGTGGGAACCGCTACAGGGTAAGAAAAGGCGCTTTGGACGTTAAGGAGTGTCTGTGCCTGTGCTTGATGTTTGTTAGTTCACTTATTCATTCATTAGCTGGGACCCACTAAGAGGGGGGCAGGGGAGCTTCTCCAGTTGGGGAAAACAGGGCAGCGATGTGGGGAGTCACACACTGGCAGGCTACCCCAGACTAGAGCCCAGCAAACGTGGTAAGCAGGGGCCAATAAGAGGAACTTCAGCAAGGATAGAGGCCCCTGGAACAGCCACGGAGAGGTGGCATAGGGTGACTCAGGGCGTCTTAGAGTTAGTCAGAGGATCCCAGCTGCAGGTAGGAGAGATTCTGAAAGATGGGACCTGTTTCAGAGACTGGGGAAGCTGCCCATTACAGACAACTCGTGGGGTCAACACTGCTAGCATCTGGTAGACACCCCCCTCTTGTGGAGACGGGGCCTCCTTTCAGGGCCTACCAGTTTCTAGGTCCACCTTTGGTTACAGAGCCCCCAACCCCTTTCTCGCCTCAGGGTGCTCCTATATTGAGAAGCTCAGGTTAAACAGGTGGGGAAAAGATGGTCTTTGGCTTTCCTCCCCAGGAACTCCACTCCCTCCGGCAGGTTTGCATCCCATCCGTGGGGCCCATGTGCCCACCCCAGGCCCAAGCAGGGCTGGGTTCCGCCATGACTGAGAAAACTGAGATGGTGTGTGCCTCCAGCCCAGCACCTGCTCCGGCACCTGCTCCTCTCTCTAAGCCCGCCTCACCTGGGCCCCTTCCCGCAGAGGAGGTGGACCACCGAGACACGTGCACCCCCTGGCTGCCCCCCGGCGTGCCAGTGATAAACCTGGGACACACCAGGCCCACAGGGGCAGCCGTGCCCACCACAGAACTCAGCGCCTTCCGGCCCTCCTTGCTGCAGCTAGCTGCCTTGGGAACAGCTCCACCCACCCTGGCTGTACACTACCACCCCCATCCCTTCCTCAACAGGTCAGCGGGCAGCTGGGACCGTGGGCAGTGCTTGGGTTTGGGGGCTAGGGCCTTTGCCTACGAAGCGTTCATGACCCACAACCCCCTACAGTGTCTACATTGGGCCAGCAGGACCCTTCAGCATCTTCCCTAACAGCAGGCTGAAGCGCAGACCGAGCCACAGTGAACTGGACCTGGTTGACGGTGAGCGTGTGTCTATGTGTGCAGTTGTGGGGTGTCTGCAGCTCATGTCTGGTTGGCCTGGAATCTGCCACAGGCAGAGGTATTTGGGGAGGTGCACACCACCCCCCAACGTGGGACAACCCACGCAAGTGATAGCTAATGCAAGACCACAGTACTGAGCCTAGCTTGGGGGCTTACCCCTGTAATCCAGACTGAAGCAAGAGAACCAGTTTAGAGGCTAACCTGGGCTCTATGTGTCCCCCAACAAGCCAAGCATTATAGCCAGAGACATGGCCACAGTAGGATATGGCAGCCACAAGATGACACTCCCCAAGCCCTGAAAATACAGTCATGAGAGACAGCCTTGGATTAGGATCACACAGAACTGAGACCACAGTCAACCTCAGAACCCCAGCCACACATACAACAGCCACAACCACAGCATGACCCCACACAACCACAGCCATCAGATAGGCCGCCCGCCACCCACAGGCCCACAGCAGGCAAGAACAGGACCTTGGAGGACCCAGGAATCCACTTGCTAGGAATGGATCCTCAACATGGACTTCTCAGGGATCACAGCGTTGGCATCAAGGCAGAATCAGGCTCAGCCAGGCGTCCTGATGTCTACACAGCCCACAGTCTGGGTTCAAGCCCCACACGGGTGTTGGTGGTATTCAGTGAGGACAGCAGTGGGCGCCCTCTGCCCTCTACGCTGACGCTATCCATTGGGTCCTCAGGGCACCAACCCCAGAAGGTGGCTAGGCGAGTGTTCACCAACAGCCGAGAGCGCTGGCGGCAGCAGCACGTTAACGGCGCCTTCGCAGAGCTCAGGAAGCTGTTGCCCACCCACCCGCCCGACCGGAAGCTGAGCAAGAACGAGGTGCTGCGCCTGGCCATGAAGTACATCGGCTTCCTGGTGCGGCTGCTGCGAGACCAAGCGGCTGTGCTGGCCTCCGGCCCCAGCGCGCCCGGGTCCCGCAAGCCACCTGCGCACCGGGGCGTGGAGGGCAGCGCTCGCTGCGGGGCCGGACACAGAGCAGAGAGTGCACGCTCGCAGCCCGTGCTTCCTGGGGACTGCGACGGCGACCCCAATGGGTTAGTGCGACCCATCAAGATGGAGCAGACGGCCCTAAGCCCTGAGGTGCGGTGACCCGAGGCAGCGGCGCCTCACCGGCTGCTCAGTGAACTCCCTGTAAAAGGATCTCAGGTCGCCCAGATGGAAGGGTGACCCGCGACGCCAGCCCCCCCACCCCCAGACTTTTAAGAAAAGTTTCCCGCAGGCTACTTGCAGTGGCTTTGCCAGTGTGCTCTTGCCAGGGCTGAGGCCAGAGATCAGCAAAGCCAAGTAGCCATGGGATCCCCGAAGTCTGAGGGAGGTGGGGACGGGTCTGGAAGCCTTCGCACTGCTCATCGGCGCCCCCTGCTGGAGGCGGGAAGACCCTAGCCGAGCGTGTGGGAACACCTACCCATGAAGCCCAACGGGTTGCGCTTGATCCATGATCCTGTTAACCGCGGCAACGAAGACTCAGGCACTCATGCATTTGTTTTTCTTTATTTCTTTATTTCACATACACATTAGCCATTCAATGGAGAAGCCGAAGAGAGTCAGGCAAAGATGGTATAACAGAAGCGCAGTGACGGGGGCGGGGCGGGGCGGGCGGGCGGAGAGGGGACAGACGGGCTGGCTGCCTACTTGCATTCCGCTAGGACACTGAAAACCCAGAAAACAAAACAGACAGTAAACTACCCTTGTTTCTTATGTATCTCAGTGCAGAGACGGGGGAGGGGGATTGGAGGGCAGAGAAGGGAGACCAGGCTGAAAGAGGAGCAGAGGGAAGGGACGCTAAGGGGAAGCACACCAAATCCATTAGTACTATATATATAGAGATACTCGTATATACTGCGTTTCTTAGCCTAAGAAGAAACTTGTTTGACGGGACGGGCGGCCTTTGCGGTCCGCGATGCTGGTGCTGGTGGGGCGCACGGATCTCCCAAGAGGGGCCAAAGCGGGGGCTGGCCCCAGCTGGCTTGCGCAGGGGGGGACGCCCCGAGGGTGGATGGGGTGGGGGGAGCAGAGGTGGGGCTGGGGTGCCCCTAGGGCTCTCGATTGGGGGACAAAGTTCTCATAACTTTATTGCTCCTTTATTTTTCTCTCGTGGGGGGGGGGTCCGTTCAGCACGGTCGGGGTGGGGAAACGGTGGGTCGTCTGAGCCACCCGGCCCCTCTGGGACCCAGAGCGCGGCGTCCGCTCCGCCAGCACGGGGGTGAGAACAAGGCACTAGGTCGGCCGGCCAGCGCGGGGGCGGGTGTGTAAGGCAGTCGACAGGGCTGGTTGCGGGGTAGGGTGGGGATGTGTGCCGGGCTGTGTGCGTGCGTGCGTGCGGGCGCGGGCCTGGGCAAATCGACCTGTCAGCGTGGCTGGACCTGTCCTGGAGCGTCAAACCTCCCGGAGGGAGGGGGAAGAGTGGTGTTACGCGGGAAGGGGTCGGGGAGGAAACTACCAACTTGCTGAGCGCGCTCCTGATTAATGCTGGTGAGGGTCAAGTTGGCGTCTGGCTCAAAGAAGGGCGCTCGGAGTGGGGAGGGAGAGAAAAGGGATGTTTGTTCGTTGGCATTGACCTCTGCGGGGGAGGGGGTCGGGGACCCCCGCCGCGCCCCAGTGCCCGGAGGGGGAGGGGGCGAGGAAGGGGGAGGGGGCGCCTGGGGAGACCCGCGGCCAGAGCAGCCCAGCCGCGGGGCGCACGCCGCTGTCCCGTTCCGTTAAACTCAACAAAGAAGGGATATGCGTGTTCCTAACAAGTGCAGAGTATTTAATTGATTCATAAACGTATGTATAATAGTTTGTGGGTTTTTAAAAACGTACTTTATAATGTAATAAGCACCAGGGTTTTTATGTTTAATTATCTTAAAAATAATTTTCTCTCGTCCTTTTCCTTTTGATCTTGTGTTGGTTTTTTTTTTAATGTCGAGGTGTTTTTAAACGTTTTCTTCAGCCCTCCCACCGAAACTGAACGACGAAGCAAATTAAAACCCCAGATTATCCTCAACGCAGGAAAACGGCAAAAAAAAAAAAAAAACCAACCAACCAAACCAACAAACAAAAACCCAGAAAACTATCAAAAAGGAAAAAAAAGAAAAAAGGAAAACAGTCAGCTTTCGTCCCCGCTAAGGGCAGGGCAGGCCCAGTTCTTTTAGCGTCCCCAGAGCCGCGAGGACATTACAACAAAAATAGAATTTTTTTCTTAATCTCTTAACATACAAAGATAGGAAAACTCTCTGATGCATTGCACTTGGTTCAATGAAAAAAAAAAAAAGGTTAATTTCCCCTATATTTTTTTGTGGGTTGTTTCCTCTCCTAAACACGTCCCCACATCTGTCGCCCTCACCGTCCCTGCCTGCCCCTCACACCACCACTTGGGAAAGGAGCGCCACCCCCACCCAAGTCCTCCCGAGGGTACCTCTCCGGGCACCTTGGGCCCCGGCCCAGCTGGCCTGCAGCTTCTGACCTCGCCCGGGGCGTGTGCCCCGCAATCCCACAGCGCCCACAGCCCGACTGTCCTCGACCAACCGAAGAGGCGCACGCGGCCGGGCAGGGACCCTCTTTCGCTAGCTCTTAGCTCTGACCCTGTTTAGCCAACCGAACAGAAAAATCATTGCACTTTGACCGCGCGTCACGCCCGGCCCGCCCGGCCCCCCACCCTGGGGCTCCCTCCCCTCGCACAGGGAGGCCTCCCCGCGGGATGTCCACCCCGGCCTGGCCCTCGACGCCGCAGGGGAGGGCTTCGCTCAACTTCCACTCAGAGCGCCGGGACAGCCGCTTCGCAGCCCCGAGCTCCCTGCTAGCGGCCATTCGCCTGCTCAGGGCCGCAGCCTCACCGACTAGATTCTCAATAAATAAAGCCCACAACCCACCCCCACGTGGTGCAATGCTGGACCGACTTTCGGAGGATCCTGACCTGTGCTTTGTGTTTTCATACCGGAGAGGCGCATGGCCTTGAGAACGGGCCTGGGAGGGGGGTGCGGGGAGGAGGAGTAAGGCACAGAAAGACAAGCCAGAGGGGCCCAGTCACCCTGCCGGGGGGCTGGCGTGCTCGCGTTCCCCTCCCTCCCAGGGGGCTTCTCAAGACCCTCTGGACAAGCCTCCACCATCCCTTACAGGAGGAGGGGGCCGGGAGGAGAGCTGCTTCCTGTGGTGTGTTACGAAATTGTTCCCAAGTTGCTCAAACAGAGGAGGAGTTCCCAACTGCAACAGCGAAAGACCCAAACAATGACTGCCCCACCCCTAAATAAAGAGGAAAGACATCACAGCTAAAATCTAGGGAGAAGTGGCCACGGGTGTGGTGGGAAGGGGACCAGAAGGCTCCAGAACACTCTTTAAAAGGATGACCCCACCCCCACCCTCCACGGGAACTCAAAGTCTCGAGAGCGGGACGCCTACCTAGCGCAGGTGGAGGCCGCCTTGTCCTCGCTCGGCTCCGGGGCCCTTTCTGCTCCTCTCTCAGCCGGCCCCTGGAGGGCTGTGTGCGGCAGGGGCAGGGGCAGGGCGGAGGGGCGGAGCGAGGGCACCTGCATGCAGGGCTGGGGTGCGGAGCGACCTGGGGCCGACTCCCTTCACTAGGGGCGTGGCAGAGGGCAACAGCCCTTGCGGCCTGCGGGCGTGGCAGAGGGTGCCTACGCTGGGCTGGGCGTCCAGTCCAGAGCATTCTGACTTTCCTGTGTGCTGTACAGAGGGGGGTCCAGCCCGAGAACTGCCCGGGCGGCTCAAAATGGGGTGGCAGAACACCCTCTATTCTGGACTCAGGCTGAATTCAGCTAGCTCCAAGGCGCATCCCTTGCCCACCCCGGGAACGCCCTAGCCTGGTCCAGAGCAGCTGGGGCCGGAAGCCTGGGCAGAGGCTCCCAGGAAGGGCGAGAGAGGGGGAGGGAGGGTGGACTAAGTCCGGAGGGGAGCTCGAATGTCTACTATCGTTACGAGCTGTTCCTCTGGGCTCCAAGGGAAGCTTAGATCCAGCGGAGGGTGGGGTCCCCAGGAACTGCCGGGGTAGCCGGCCAGTGAGCTGGCTGCTCCTTCCTGGGAAGGCCGGGCTGGGTAGGAGGAAGGCAGTCTTGTCCTTTCTTTCTGTTTGTCCTCTGCTTAGCAGAGTCCGCTTCGCATGCTTCTTTCTGCTTGGCTGCTGGTGTACAGCTCCGCTGAGACCCCTTCCGAGGGCTCCCAGAACTGGGCGGCTTTGGAACGCAGGGGTACCCGGGCTGGAGGAGGGAAGGGCTGAGTGGCTGACGACGGCTAAGTTTTGCTTTTCGGTGGGGCTGGGCTGGGGGATAATTCCATGTCTCAAAATTTCTTCTCCCCCATTTTGAGGAACCTCTTTTTTTTTTTTTTAATTTTGTTGTTTCTTTGTTGATCTTAATCAGAGGAACCAGGACTGTAATGGGACCAGGAAAAAAAAAGCGACCGTGAGAACAGCTGGGGCAGGTCCCAACTCCCATCTCACCCCCCACCCCATGATCCCCAACCTCTACAGTGAGCCCAGGAGGAGGGGCCAGGGTGCTGAGCAGCAGACCCCGATGGAGGAAGCCAAATCATTCTCTCCACCCTCTGAGGGAATCCCCCCCAGACCCCAGTGCAAGAGTCCAGCTGGCCTTCCCGTGGGCACGGTGCCCAGCGGGTGGGACCCCCATGGCTGGCACCGGCGCAGACCTGGGATCTGGCCATGTTTGCAATTGTTTAGGTTTTTGTGTGGGACCTGGAAGGGGGGAGGATGCCAGGCTGGGGCTTTTGTACCCACGGGGGTTGGGGGAATAGGGTGGGGGTGGCACAGCTTGAGTGCTTGCTCAGTTCTCTTTCTGTCCCTTTGGATTAAAAGCAGAGATTCACGTCTGTACATCCCAGCCAACGTCCTGTCCCTCAGGCTGAAAGACTTGGGGGCAGGGAACCACATGTCTTCAGTTCCTACTAGGGCCAGGCCTGGGGGAGGGGGCCAGAGCCCACCCACCCTGAATGGTCGGTCGGTCGGTCGTGGGCCTTGAGGGCACCAGACTGGGGAAGGAGCTTGAAGCACCCTGCGGTGGAGAGTGCTTGCCTAGGGAAGCCAGCAGGGGGCGCTGCCTTCCCGTATATAGGGCCCTACTGGCCGTGAACACACAGCATACACAGGGCGGACCCCTGGGGCTGGCTGCTTGGCAACGCCCTCCATCAAAGGCTTGAGTCTGGTTTCCTGCCCAAGAGGGAATGGAGGACTCTTCTCCAGACCTGTTCTTTGCTTGGGTATACCTGGCATTTGTTGTGATGGTACATCACAATAAAACGAGGGTCCCTGACACTGCAGCTGGGGGTATAATTTTGGAGCTCTATGTCCTAGACTTGGGTCTACAGGACCAGACAGAGTCAAATACACACACACACACACACACACACACACACACACACACCCCAGATATAAACTATACACACCAGATGCTGCCTCATTCCACCCTTGTCCAAGCCCACACCGATGCCAGGCACACACAGAATGCATGATCTCGACCCGCTCACAGTCACAGTCCTCAGGCCTCAGAGCTCAAGCGCAGAGAGTGGGTAAGAGCCTGTGATCCTGTCTGCTGCATGTGCGGCGACCATGAGCAGGCTGGGTGGGAATGTCTGTGCTCTGCCTAGGTAGAGTCCAGCCTATTAAGTTGGGGTGAAGACACCAGGCTCCTCGAGTGGCCAACTCTTCAAAAGAAGCCAAAGATCCAGGCAGAATTTCATGTGAATTTTCCAATGTTTAAAATACTGCTGGAGCCAGCCATGGTAGTACATGACTTTAATCCCAGTAGGTGGATCTCTCAATAGTTGGAGGCCAGCCTGGTCTACATAGTGAGTTCCAGGACAGCCAGGGTTACATTGAGACACCCTGTCTCAAAAATAAACACACCACTGGAAGCCAGACTTGGTGGCTTGTTATAATCTCAGCGCTCAGGAGATGGAGGCGAGAAGACTGAAATCTGAGTACAGCCAGGACGTCCCAGTGAGTCCTAGGCCAGCCTGGGCTACAGAGTCAGACACTGTCTCGAAACTCAGAGAAACAAAAAATACTATTGGACCTAGGTGTGATGAAACTTTCTAGTAATTCCAACACGCATGAGGCTGCACAAGGGACCAAGTTTGAGACTGGCCGATTACATCCTGGCTCAAAAACAAAATAAAAATAGAAACCCCACCACTACTGGGGCTAGGAGTATGGCTTTGTCTAGCATATCTAGGCCCTGGGTTCCAACTCTTATTCAAAAAAGCAAAAACATTACTCTTCCAATATTGATCAGCTCATGCCAGACCCTGTCTCTCTGGCTCTGGTTTGGGACGGCATTAAGTGCCCGTGTGAAATGGGGTCATTAAACATGAGAATTAGCAATGGATTTGGAGAAGCAGTACCTTGCTCCTTTAGTCCCAGCAACTAAGGCCCTGAACTCAATCCCTAAACCTAAAGGTGGAAAGAGAGAAATGACTGAAAAGCAATGTCTTCTGGTCTCTACATGCATTCAGTGGTGCACACGCCCACATCTGAGCATGACACACACTCATGTGGATACTCAAACACACACAAATAAAATAAAGCTGGACTTTCAAAGAGCCTCTAGAATTTGCGGTATCTTAGGTGTGCTGCCCGAGGCCGTCACTGAGAGTGTCGTGGTTGACGAGCATGGACACCTTTGAACTGTGACTTGTGGAATAAGGTGTGCAGACAGCCTTGTCCCTCAGGAATGTTAGGTGAATGCTACTACTGAGCTCTCTCTCCAGCCCCACGCTTTTCTCTAATTAATTTCAGTGCACACTGCTACACATGGCCAGCGCGGAGGAGACAGAGGCGCCATGGACGGACACCCAGAAATGTGGGTATGGGCGAAGGGTGCTGCCTATCAGTGATGCTCAGTGCCTGCTGGATGAGTCTCTGACAGGATGTGCAGAGGAGGCCTGCCTCCCTCTGTGGGTTCTCAGGCAGCTGCCCATGTCCCACTCACTAAAAGCCAGGTAAGGACCCGGGAAGCTGAAGTAGAAACTCGGGACTGAGCTTCCTCAGAGCAAGGAGGCCAGTCAGCAGAACTCTGGGCTTCTAGCTCTGGTGTTCTCTGAGACCTAAGGGTTGGCTTTATAATGGTACGGGCTGGAGTCCTGTACACTGCTCCAGGCCGTGGGGGCTCCCTTCCTCTGCTTCCCTAAGAGACAGACTCGGGCTGCTGGAGGACACCTGGGACACGGAGGTTGGGGAGGGGCATGCCAAGGTCTGAGCYGGCTCCTGTGCTGTGCAGCTCCATAGTCTCAAGAGCGGGATGGGGACTTAGGAAGGCTGCCACGCCGGCCTGGGGAGCAGGGGTCTGTGGTCAAGGCCAGCCCAATTTTCTCTCCTTCCCCCCTTTCTGCTTTCCAAGCCAGGCCCCAAATTGATTAAAACTAAGTTAAAAAGCACTGTTTAGAGAATGATAAAATTGCTAAAATTTTCTTTTCTTCCCTCATTCTATTGTCCTGTCTCCATCTGGTGCTCCAAGGATCAGCTAAAGTCATTGGTTACTGTGGAAACCACTCCTGATTGTCCCCCACCGCCCTCTGCCTGCCCCTAGGCCCAAGGGCTTCTGCTCTGGGCTGTCTAACTCCCCTTTCCCCAAGATCCCCACACACACCTGACCAGTCAAGGGCCCTGGATCAGGTGAGGATGCATTTCCCCGCCTGCCTGCGACATAAGGCAGGGAGGGAGGGAGGGGGGAGGGGGAGAGGGAGAGGGAGAGGGAGAGGGAGAGGGAGAGAGAGAGAGAGAGAGAGAGAGAGAGAGAGAGAGAGAGAGAGAGAGAAATTGTTTCCTAAACTTGCCTCAAACTCTGACTTGGCTTCAAAACAGCCAAGTCAAGCGAGCAGAGAAAGTGAAGAAGGGAAAACAGAGAGCGAGGGGGGCGTGGGGGGAGTGAGGGTTCTAGCCGCAGTGGAGCAAGCYGCTGGCTGGCGCTGGGCTGGAGGGAGGAGAGGGAGGGAGCAGTGCCGGCCTGCTCACAGTGCCAGCCCAGGCTGGGAGGGAGGCCCCTGCTGCCCCTTCCTCTGGCCCCTCCCACCTTCTGCCAGCAGGGCCTTCTCGGCCTCCCTGGCACAGAGCAGAGTGGGCTGGCTCCAGACCCTGCTCAGAGCCATTGTTTTTCTTCTCAACACCCCCAAGTTCAAGTTCATCTGGGTGTTACATCATGTCTGGTTGCTCCTGGAAACCAGACGGGTCAGACGTGACTCTGGGGAAAGGGGGTGGGAGGCTGGAGGGGGCTGAAGCTCCCTCCTCCCTCCTCCCCACTAGGGAGCTCTGAAGTTTGGCTAAGTTGTGTGTGTGTGTGTGTGTGTGTGTGTGTGTGTGTGTGTGTGTTTTAAAGGAAAAGAAAGAAAGAAAAAGAAAAGACCCTCCAAGCGCACACACAAAACTTCCATCCACGAAACTTTCTCTGGACTGGGGCCTCGGCAGAGGCGGGGCAGGAGCCAGCAGAGGTGGCCCTGAGGCTCTGAGCGGGGTGGATTTCCCAGGAAGCCAGCAAGGAAGTGTTTTTATAAAATTTACAAAAAGAAGACCATTTGTGTGCTCTTTTTGAAAGCCCTGTCCCTCTAAAGCTGCCCCTGGCCTGTCCCTGAGGTGGGTCCTCCCTGTGTCCCGAGTGTCCTGGGCTCTTGCCCACTCTTCTCATCCTTTCTAGGTGCAAGCACACAAGAGATGTCCATGTGCATACATGTGCCCATGAATTCTCAAGGCAGTCTGGGGACCTCAGGCTGGAGGGCAGGTTTGGCTTCTCTCCTTTGGAGAAATGGGGGCGGTATCAGTAGGGACTGGGGGCTCCAACAGCCTGACCTTCCTCCTTAGGGGACTTATGGGGACTTAGGGGAGAGGCCTCAGGACCGCAGCCAGCTCTCCCTTGATGCCAGTCTAAGGGCATGCAGCCCACCAGACCTGCTCTGTCCCTTCTCCACCTCCACCTACCCCACCCGTTGCTGGGGACACAGGGAATGCCAGGGTTGGGCAGGGCAGGAAGAGGTCCAGGAGAGAGTGGGCTGTCTTCCTAGTTAGTACCTCAGACTTTCATCTTTGCTCCATCAGGATGACCCAGAGGCCTCTGGCCTTGGGCTGCCTTTCCCAGGTCCAGGGCTGTTAGAGCTAATTATCCAATTAGCTGATTAGCCAGGGAGCCCGAGGCTGCCTAGGGAGGCTGCTCAGCTGGGCAGAAGGCTGGGTGTGCAGTTCGTAAGGAACAACCCTCCCCCACGACTCCCAGGGTCTTTTCTCATCCCCGATGGACATGTTGCTCCGTGCGCACAGCTCTGCGTGCATCCGGGCATCTCCTACCTGAGACTGCTGTGGGATGTTCAGAAAGTTGCCGTCCCGGGATCCGATGCTGACAAACCGGTTGGCAGAGGAGGCGCCTGTCGTTGTGAATGCTGTGGGGAGCAGGGGAGCGGAGAGAGGGAGAGACCCGATCAGACTATAGGACCCACCTGGCCACTGCCTCTCTGAGCGGCTGAGAAAGGGAGAGACTAGGTTAGCTGTGCTGCAGGGCAGACTGGCAGCAGGAAGGAAGGCACGAGGGGCTGCAGCTGGGGAGGCCAGGCTCCAGGCCCTTCCTCTCCGTGACCAGGAACACACACATACCCTCTTGTCTCAGCCTGACATGGCTGGGGTGAGGAAGGGCCCTCAGGCTGCAGCTGAAATCCCTTGGGTCTAGTTCTGTCCCCTACTGAGACAATGGCTGGCACCAGGTTTACCATGGAGTCTCTAGCTTTTCTACTTGTAGAAGGGCAGTGCAAAGGCAGGAGTTGGGCAGCCTGGAGCAGTCTGGCTAGGCAATGGCCCTTGCTCGAATCCAGGCCACCTCTCCAGCCCCACAGCCTCACCAGAGGCTGTACCACTTACCACCTTGGGCAGTCCCATCGGTTGGCAAGTGGCTCAGGACCTCGCAGGGGTTCAGTGGAGGGCTGAGCCAGCAGGAGTGGTCACAAAAGAGCCTGTGGCCTGG
The DNA here is from genome assembly GCA_002335545.1 of Apodemus speciosus. Taxonomy (NCBI): domain Eukaryota; kingdom Metazoa; phylum Chordata; class Mammalia; order Rodentia; family Muridae; genus Apodemus; species Apodemus speciosus. The sequence continues at coordinate 74,195 of BDUI01004656.1, forward strand.
CTGCCTGGCCTGCACTGTGCCAGAGAGGCTGCGGTGCGTGCTACGACCTTCCCATCCCTGTGCTAGTGTGCTAGGCCAGGTGACAGAGAAAGAGGCCACAGACAGGGCCCCAAAGCTCAGCCACCTGGGGAGGGGCAGCTGTCCAGTGCCCCAGGGGAAAAATGAACCCAACAGCCCTGAGCTCTGAGGGGTATTCAGCTGAACCTGACAGGTAGGAAACAGTCCCCGGAGAAAATGGAGTGTCGTAGTTTGTTTGCCTGGGAGGCCACCCCTGTCTGTACCAGACACATCCAGGACATGCTCACCMGTTTCTGTCCGCCTCTCTCCAGAAGTGTGCTCCAGCCTGGTTCCCTCCCCCACTCTGCCCACCTCCAGTGACTGTGATCATGTCTAATGGCATATGCAAATGAGAAGATGGTATGGAAAGAGCAGGGAGGGGGGAAAGAACTCAAACCACGGGCRGGAGAGGAGGACAGAGAGCGCGGACGGACAGGAGTGTTGACATGGGCCACCCTCCCGCCCACTCCTGCACAGTTTCAGCTCAGAGCTCTGCCCGTCCCTGTACCAGCCCGAGACAGTGCGCGGCCTGCCTTCCGCCCCTCCTGTCCCTCACGTCGGGTCTAAGCTCTCCACTTAGATTTTTCTTCTCTTCCTTTTGGCAACATTTGTCATTGGATTTAAAGGGGGGGAAGGAAGGAAGAGGGGAGGGAGGGAGGGAAGGAGGGAAGAAGAAAAAGAAGCCAGAACCCAGTGCCCCCTTCTCCTGGAAACTTACAACCTGGGAAAGGAACTGAGGGGGGAGAAAGGAAGGGATGGGAGAATGGGAAGAGGGGGAAAGGAGGAGGAGAAGAGAAGGAGAAGAGAAGAAGAAGAGGAGAAGNGTTTCTGTCCGCCTCTCTCCAGAAGTGTGCTCCAGCCTGGTTCCCTCCCCCACTCTGCCCACCTCCAGTGACTGTGATCATGTCTAATGGCATATGCAAATGAGAAGATGGTATGGAAAGAGCAGGGAGGGGGGAAAGAACTCAAACCACGGGCRGGAGAGGAGGACAGAGAGCGCGGACGGACAGGAGTGTTGACATGGGCCACCCTCCCGCCCACTCCTGCACAGTTTCAGCTCAGAGCTCTGCCCGTCCCTGTACCAGCCCGAGACAGTGCGCGGCCTGCCTTCCGCCCCTCCTGTCCCTCACGTCGGGTCTAAGCTCTCCACTTAGATTTTTCTTCTCTTCCTTTTGGCAACATTTGTCATTGGATTTAAAGGGGGGGAAGGAAGGAAGAGGGGAGGGAGGGAGGGAAGGAGGGAAGAAGAAAAAGAAGCCAGAACCCAGTGCCCCCTTCTCCTGGAAACTTACAACCTGGGAAAGGAACTGAGGGGGGAGAAAGGAAGGGATGGGAGAATGGGAAGAGGGGGAAAGGAGGAGGAGAAGAGAAGGAGAAGAGAAGAAGAAGAGGAGAAGAAGAAGAAGAAGAAGAAGAAGAAGAAGAAGAAGAAGAAGAAGAAGAAGAAGAAGAAGAAGAAGAAGAAAACAACCAAATGGGAGCCGAGGGAAGAAGGCATTGGGAGCAGCCTCCTGCATCTTCAGAGGCCCAAAGGGCCAGATGGAGGTGAGGGGGCAAGGCAAAAAGAAGATGGCGGTGGCATCACCTTGTGGTCACATTTAATTTGTTTTGGTGTGTGTAAGGGAACAACAAAACAACAACAACAAAAAATTGAAAAACAAAACCAAAAAAATCAAAACCAAAAACAAAACCAAAAACAAAAGCAGCAATCAGGCATGAAGATGGCGTGGCTGTGCCTCCCGCCCCCCTACCYGCGCCAGCACCCCCGGCCCAGTGCCCCACTGCACTCTCCCTCCCGCCCCCCCAGGGGGGCCTGGGCCAGGGCCTGGCTGGGAGCAGTGGGCAGGGCTCATGGGGTGCTGGCTRGTGTAACTGAGGCCCTGGAGGCTGTGGCCAGGGCTCAACCCTGCTCATCCGGTGGGAGGCTCTGAGGCGCTCTGGGTAGGGGCTTTGTTGGAAGGGGCTGCTCCTCTTTTTTGCAGTGGAGACTGTGTAGATGGGCCAGGGATGCTGGGCGCTGTGGTATCGGTTTCATCGTCCACTTACAAGGTGATGGAGGAGTCAAGGTGGCGCCGTCTGGGGCCGTGCTGGTGGTTTTGGAATCAGGCATAGGAAGGGGCACAGGTCTGGCCACTGGAGGCGGCGGCGGTAGCAAAAATGACCCCGGGACTTTGCCCTGGCCGCTACCGTTGGGCTGCGAACAACATAAATAGAGTGACGCATGAAGGCACATCACACACAGACACACGCTCGCTCCCCTGCGCGGCCGGCCGCTTGCTCCTGAGAGCAGGCGCTCCCGATGGAAGATGCAGGACTGGGAGGGAGGGTCCTTTCCTCTAGGCACAGGATGGAGGAGGGTTAAGGCCTCTATTTGGTCTCTTGGGTGTTTCTCTCTGTCTCTTTCTTTCTTTCTTTTTCCTCTTATGGAGCAGAGGAGGGAAGAAGGGGGGGTGTCCGACGGGTGACTCCTCATTTCTTTCTTTTTGTTCAGGATCTTATTGTGTAGCTCTGGCTGGCTTCAAACTCACCATGTAGACCAGGCTGGCCTCAAAAATCACAGAGATCTACCTGCCTCCGGCTCCCAAGGGCTGGGTTTAAAGGCGTATGCCACCACACGTGGCTGCTTCGTCATTTTTTTTAAGCAAGATGCTCTAGGTACAGAACCGGACCACCACCCAGTAGTGCACACCACTGCACCTAGAACCGCCATGCTCAAGGCTGGAGAGAGACGCCAGCTCACCTCCAAGCTCTCAAAGGCACACTCCCTCCATGGGCCTATCTGGGGCTGGCTGTCTAGCCAAGGCCCGCAGGCTTGCCAACCTCCACCCCAGTGGGCAGCGAGGCTCAGGAGGCTGTAAGCACGAGACGCTCGCCCTCCGTTCTATCTGCAGCAGATCCTGTTCTCAGCCTGTAAACAGTGGGACGCTGGCCTTTTCTATAAAGATCAGCCAGCGAGGAAAATACGCCATTGGTGGCTCCAACTTCTGTGAGGTTCTTCAAGAGCGAGTCCCTGGACAACGCACACCCTCGGGAGCCAGGGACATTCTGCCACCAGGATCCATTCCTTGTCCTTTTGTGCCCTCTTTGGCCTCAAACTTTCGTTTCTCCTCCAGGCCTCATGCCTGACCGTGTCTGGGTCAGCGTCAAGGCTTCAGAGAAAGTACGCACCACAGGCTCCCCAGCCACTGGCAAGCGCAGTTTCCCTGGAGAGACTTGGAACATGCCTCCTGCTACTCGGGAAGGGGCCCCCAAGGCCCACCCGCAGCAGTCCAGGTGCAGGGAGGCCTGGCCCCAGCTCTTCTTTTCCTGTGGAGCAAACTTCAGCCCTTCTGGCCACTTAGGCACATGTCCTAGGGAGGTCTTTCTCTCTCAACTTGCCCTCAAACTGGTAAACCTCCTGCCTCAACATCCCGGGTGCTCAGATTATAAGGGTGCATCGTTATACCTGGCCAGTGCTCCTCCTGTGGGAAGACAAACCCCAGGAAAAYCCCCTACCTCCAGGGAGGTGAGATGTCTCCAGCCAGCCAGTCTGTCCCCACTCTCTTGACTGAAGACAATGAGACTTGGGGGTGGGGTAGTTGTGGAGGGCAAAGGCGTGGGCCCACCTTTGCTCTGACTGAGTGGCTCAGTTTGGCGCTCTGGGCCTCCCAGCACCTCATGGCCCAGGCATTATACTTGTGCTGTGTCTGACCTAACTACTCACAAGGGAACGGATCCCACTTCAAGGCCATTATGCTCCCCCTACCCCCATCCTGGAAGACACTGGCCACATCTAGTGCCATTTTTGAGGCTTAGAAGATACTGTTGGYATCAAGTGGGTAGCTACAAATCCATGTCCTATAGCTTGCAGGATGAAAGCTTATCTTCTGTTCAAAGCTAATGGTACTGTAAACTTTGATGCAAAGGAAGCTTTAGTCTACCCATTCTACAGCTGAATCCAGTGAGGTTCTGTGCAGGGAAGCAGTTGGTCACCTGCGACACATGCCTGGAGGCAGAGCCATATCTGTCTGATCCAAGAGCCTTTGGCAACCTAGGGGCCCTCTCCCCACTGTTTTAGAAGTAAGACACGCTCAAGGCTCTTATCCCCCACTCTATGTCTTCTTCCAGGCATTTCCCATTCTGAGTTCCTTGGACTCTCTAGAACTCAGGCTGATAGCCCTGCTCACCTCAGAGTGCCCTGCCTGAAGCTCCTTCCTGTAGCCCTTGAGGTCTGCTCCGAAAGCCTCACGTGAACACACACCCAAGGACCTGCCAGTCTCTGAGTCAAACTGGTCTCTCACTGTCCTATTCTTGGATACCCTTGGCCCTTCATCAGGATCGTGGGAGCGGCTGACCCCAGCCCCCAGCATGTCAGCAGACTCGAGCACTCGAGCCACTTCCAGGATGCAGGACCTCAGGGTCTTCTCCTCGAACGGGACCATGCTGTCCTTTCTGCTCCGTCTCATCTCCTCCATCTTTATGTGGTTCCAGGGATGAAACTTAGGTCATTAAACGTGTGTGGCCTTAAGTGCTTTACTCCTGAGGATAACTCATCATCTGATCCTCCTGCCTCCACCTCCCAAATGCTGGGATTACAGGCATGCACTGCCATGCCCAGCTCCTGCTCCACGTCAGTCACGCCTGGACTCTGGTTCTTCTACCTACCAGCCTTTATCCCTCATGACCTGCTAGATCCGATACACTATTTCTTCTGCCATTCCTGCATGCTCTGAGGATGACAGTTTGAAGTATCAGTGGCAGCCCAGCATTCCCGTCTGTGACCTGGACTGGAGTCATCTGTGCTAGGAGTACTGTCTCTGGTTCTAGGCAGCATCAGGACCAAAGGGTGGGCTCTCCAGCTCGGCAGGAGTATCAGTGAGCGCCAAGCAGCAGCCCCTCCACCCCCTGGTGTCTATGGCTCTCATCTCATGCTTCTCCCAGACGGGAAATGGGGCAGTCCCAGAGATCACAGCCTCATGACTTCTCTCTGGGCTCCAAGCATCTAGGACACAGCATGGAGCCTGTCTCCTGTAAGAGTATCTAAAAGGACAATCCCTCTTGACAAGGCTAGTCATAATACTCAGACTTATGTCTAGAAGTAACATTCAGGCCTGGAACATTGGAGTTCTAGGTGAGATATAGGTCAAGGCATTAAAATATCAAGGTCTTGACTCCGAGCTGCCTTAGGAGCTGAGCTGGGGCTGACAGGAGTCTACAGCTGGCCCAGCGCGTCCCTCGCCTCGTCTGGACAGCCGCATTCTGCTTCCCCGAGTCATTCTCCCCACTGGGCCCYCACCACTCCTGARACACTGTTACGCAGGACCCTTCCTCCGGCCCTTGGCATCACCTTAGGTGCTGTATCCATGTGACCTTCAGAACAAGCACCCTAGTCTTAGGCAGAAGGATGAACTGTTAGGGTGCCTGAGAGCCTTCTGTAATAGTCAGTATTTCCTCACTGTGGCTATTTTCCCGAAAAGCTGGTCTGTAACCTGGGCTCCTGACATGGTGAGGGGGTGCTCCTGTCGGCTCTAGATCAGCGGTTCCTAAAGTAGATGTTCTGGCCGGAAGACTAGGCGCACGGCCTTGGTAGACACTTGGGTTCCTGGGCTTTACCGCTGCTGAAACAGGCTAAAGGCTGAGGCCTCTGGGCGACTCTTCACATAGGCTAAGGCTGAGGACTGCTGCTGCTGCTGCTGCTGCTGCTGCTGCTGCTGCTGCTGCTGCTGCTGCTGCTGCTGCGGCCGGGGAGAGCAGCATAGCCCCCACTCTCCCACAAGCCAGCCTCGTCCCCAACAGGAGTGCATCTCGTGTCTCCCCTCAGAAGACCCATGGTCCCTGCAGCAGGCTTTCTCTCAGTCTCAGGTCAGAGGACGTCCCGGCAGGATTCCCTACTCCTGAGCATTAGTTACTTTCAGCAAGGTGACAGCTTACATGTCTGTCTGCAGCCTCGTGGAACAGGTACCTGTCCTGAGAAAACAGCTCCTAGGCAAAGTGAGTGTTCCCTGTTACACATGCCAGCTCACAGGAGGGGCTCAGAACCCAGCCCTCAAGAGGCAGGAGCCAGACTCATTCTTTCTCCAAGGTACTGTGGTGAGAGACTCTTTGCATTGACCTAAAGGTCCTGGGTCCTGCTTATCTGGATTCTGAGCCTGGCTGCCTCTACGGGTTTGGCANACACTGTTACGCAGGACCCTTCCTCCGGCCCTTGGCATCACCTTAGGTGCTGTATCCATGTGACCTTCAGAACAAGCACCCTAGTCTTAGGCAGAAGGATGAACTGTTAGGGTGCCTGAGAGCCTTCTGTAATAGTCAGTATTTCCTCACTGTGGCTATTTTCCCGAAAAGCTGGTCTGTAACCTGGGCTCCTGACATGGTGAGGGGGTGCTCCTGTCGGCTCTAGATCAGCGGTTCCTAAAGTAGATGTTCTGGCCGGAAGACTAGGCGCACGGCCTTGGTAGACACTTGGGTTCCTGGGCTTTACCGCTGCTGAAACAGGCTAAAGGCTGAGGCCTCTGGGCGACTCTTCACATAGGCTAAGGCTGAGGACTGCTGCTGCTGCTGCTGCTGCTGCTGCTGCTGCTGCTGCTGCTGCTGCTGCTGCTGCTGCGGCCGGGGAGAGCAGCATAGCCCCCACTCTCCCACAAGCCAGCCTCGTCCCCAACAGGAGTGCATCTCGTGTCTCCCCTCAGAAGACCCATGGTCCCTGCAGCAGGCTTTCTCTCAGTCTCAGGTCAGAGGACGTCCCGGCAGGATTCCCTACTCCTGAGCATTAGTTACTTTCAGCAAGGTGACAGCTTACATGTCTGTCTGCAGCCTCGTGGAACAGGTACCTGTCCTGAGAAAACAGCTCCTAGGCAAAGTGAGTGTTCCCTGTTACACATGCCAGCTCACAGGAGGGGCTCAGAACCCAGCCCTCAAGAGGCAGGAGCCAGACTCATTCTTTCTCCAAGGTACTGTGGTGAGAGACTCTTTGCATTGACCTAAAGGTCCTGGGTCCTGCTTATCTGGATTCTGAGCCTGGCTGCCTCTACGGGTTTGGCASTATCCCTCCGGAGTCTGCTCTATCTCTCAAGTGTCCACCAGGAGCCAGTTCTACCCCTCTAAGACAAGCAGTTTTTATCCAGAGAGGCAAGAAGGCCGACAATGTCCTAAGCTGTAGAGTCAGCAAGAGGAATTCTTGTGGGGTAGAAGTAGGGAAGAAGAGGACAGCAGAAGGGTGGGGATGGGGGCGCAAGCCAGAGGAGACAGGACCAGTCCCAGGACGGACAGAGAGCCAGGATGCAGACCCCAGCCCAGCCAGGCCTACCCCAGAACCAGAAAACACCCCCTCTTCCAGGGGCACACCGAGGTGGCCTGGCCGGACGACCGAGGCCCACTGCTCTGTTGCCTGGACTGCCTGTGGTGAGGACTCCCAGAATGAACGCCTCCCCCAGCTTGCTTCCCAAGCCCCTTGAACATCTTCCTGCTGACTTCTGTACCGCCTGAGAGAGGAGCTGGGTGTTTGCTGCTGGACTGCAGAACCGCCCACAAGTCTGGGCCACTGTGTCTCATCTCAAGTGACCCCTAGAGACAGAGCACGGCCTGCCAGCATCTCTGGCCCATTATCTTCCTTTGCCGAGCACCTTGAGTCTGGACCAGGCCCTGGGGCTGGCTAATAGAGAAGGAATACACAGGGGCTCCCACTGTCCCACAGAATTGTGAATCAGAAGGACTTTCTAGAACCATCACAGTGTGGGAGCCCTTTGTTCAGAGTCCTGACATAGGAAGCTATCTTCACACAGGCTTCTCATGGGGCCTACTGAAAGCCAGAGACAGATTTGATGGCCGTACTGGGAGGAAGGAGGTACTCCTGGCATCTGTTGGGGGGGGGGGATGCCTCCCACAGAGTCCAGGGCGGACTCACACCACGAAGAAGAAACAGTTCAAAGGTCAACAGTGATGGGCCAGGCAAACTCAGTCCAGAATATGTCAAATTCTTGACCCTCTACATTTTAGGAAGAGGTGGTGATCCAAGGCCTAGATTGGACAAATCACAGGAAGGGCCAGAAGCCCCAAAGGGAGCGTTGGACAGCTGCCCCAACTCTCCGACCCTAACAGACAGGCCCTAGGATTATCCTCAGACCCTGGCCCCAAGCCCATTAAAACTGACCACAAGGTAGATCCTATGGGCTCTCTGCTGCTCCAACTCCATGTATGCTCCAGACTTTTGGCCCTATCCTTGTGAGCCCTTAGACGGACAGATGGACAGACAGAGAGACAGACACACAGACAAAGAGATGAGGCTACAGGGCCTCCTGCGCCCTCTGGACTCACCTGTCCGGTGGCCTGACCAGAGCCGTCAGAGCACACGAACTGCACGAACTCCTTCAGCGAGTCCTGCCCATGGTGGTGGTGGTAGCGGATGGTTGGGTGTGTGAAATACGGACTCGACTGCTGGATGATGGACGTGGAAGGGAAGTGCAGCGCTGATGCCGTGGCCCGGGGGCTCCCTGTGTGCACACAGGCAGGGGAGAGAAAGGGGTGTGAGAACGGCCACATGGGAAAGCAAGACATGGTGGCTGGTAGAGGGGCCGAGGGGCCGAGGCTCCTGAGGGAGAGGTAGAATGGGGTGGAAGCACCCTGTCAGGCACAGAACGCCTCAGTCACCTAGGTTAGAAAAAAATCAATGCAATAAAATAAACTAAACTGGCAGGCTAGCACCTGAGGGCCAGCTGCTTGCTYCTATAAATACTGTTTGACTGGAGCTGGCATGGGGGTTAGCCGAGGCAGGTGAACAGCTAACTACCAGCGCAGGGTTGGGCCTGTTTAAAGTTAGGATGTTGCTTTTCTAGTTTGTTTGTTGAGATAGGGCTTCTTGTAGCCCAGGCTGAACCTGATGACCTTAACCTCTGGCCTCTCTTGTCCTCACTTCCTAAAGCCCTGACTGCAGGCGTGTCTGGGCGCTGTTGTGTTGTTTGGTTTTGGACGGTTGGTTTGCTTTTGATTTCTTCGCAGGGCGGGGCGTGAGCTCTCTGTGTGCTAGGCCATCTTTCCGCCACCGAGCTTCAGCCCCAGCAAACGGTTACAGTGTTATTTGTTTCTCATACGTTTGTTTGCTCTTGTTTGGTTTTTGAGACAGTCATAGGGCCTCCAATTCTTGATCCTCCTGCCTCAGCCTCCTGTGTGTTGGGATTTCAGGTGGTGGAATCATCCCATGCTTTGCAACTGTTTTTATTGTTTGCAAACAACACACTAATATGTTACTTATCCTTGGTTGAGTTTTTAGCCTCCTTGATATTTTCCTTTTTCCACCCTCGGCAAACACCTCACTTGCCCCATCCTAGATGAACCTGCCTGGAGGACCGACAGCAGATTCCCAYGGCTCCGTGGTCTCCGGAAGACAGGCCCTGCCTGTGCAGGATCAGCACCCGGTACACACACAACTCCAGACGTGTAGGTGGATGCTCAGGCCTCCTTCGTGTGCTGGCCCTGCTGCTGTGCACTCACAGTTCCTACCCCTGGGCAGGCCTCAGCTCTCCCTCAAGTTCTCCCCTTTCCTGTCTGTTTCCAATCAGCYCACTCCTGCTCTCCGTTTCATTAGGGGGCTGAGGAAACTTGGCTTCTCTCTGGAGTTCATAAAAATGGAGTGCAGCAGGGTGGAGCCTGCCTCCCTCCTGCTGCCTGCACAAGGCCTGGGCTCCCTGCCCCCACCTTGTGGCCACCACACCCTGCCCCAGTGCTGGCTGCCTCTGGGCTCCAAGCCAGGAGGCCCCAAGGAGGAAGCCGGGAGGTAAACCTCCCTGTCGTGTCCTACAGAAGAGAGAGGCATGGCAGACACAGGGCCATGTGCAAACAAAAGCCAGGCCTTTGCTGCCAGATGGGTGCTGAGGGGGAACGCGGGAGAGCCAGGTTTCCGGGTATCCTGCCTGGCCCCACCCTCAGGAAGATCCAGCATCTTCTCAGGGCCTGAAGAGATGTGCCCTCAGAGCAGCAAGACAGTCCTTTTCATGGTGAGCCTTGTCCTTTTGGCCCAGCCCTTCACTTCTGGGAAAGGCAGGGAGGCCCAGATTAGGTGATGGTTTGCTCTAGGACAGACACCGGGAACCTGGACTGCTGAGCAGTGCTCTTTCTAATCCACAGGAGAGCAACTTGGCTCAACTACTTGCTGGTGGGKGAGGGGGAGGAGGAGGCTGCATGCAGCTCCCAGTGAGCATGTGCAGAACATGCACCCAACATAGACTTACGCAGCCAGAGTTAGCACTGGGAGGGATTCTAGGAACCGAGTGGGCAGCCTGGTTCTCAGAGGTACACCGGCCATCCCACGCCACCCCACTGCTGTGCCACGACCCACTTGGGGAGCCCAGATCCATAACTCAGAGTGATCCCTGGCCCCTGCTGCACCTGGCCAGCTGCCCCTCGCTGTGGCTGCCTCCCGCGGTGTCCCCTTAAGCCCCGCCCCCATCTCTCACCTGGTCTGACTCCAGCAAGCACAGGCAGCGGGTGGTGGGTGAAAGCCATGCGTGGGGAACTGCCCTGAGAGGAGAGGGCGCTGCAGAAGTCCAGCTTTCCTGACTTCTTTAGAGAAGCAGGGCCTGGGGGGAGGAAGCAGCAACACGCGGGTTTAGCTGGCTGGGGTGGGAAGCCGGCAAAGCAGCTCTTCTCTCCTCAGCGCCCAGCAGCCCTTCCTCCACCTCGGGCCCTGCCCTGCTTCTCCTGGGGCCTGACCTCAGGGGTGCAGTCTGGCTATGGTTGCTCTGCAAAGAGGAAAACGAGGCCCCTGGTAACATGTGGGACCGTATGCCGGGCAAGGGTGACAAAGGAAGGCATCCCGCTCCTGACGGTCGGTCGGTCGGTCGGTAAAGGAATTAAAATGGGTGCAGGGCTGGTATCTAGGAAGGGATGCACGAGGAGCCCACAGATGCCTGGTGGAGAGCCAGGAGTGGCGGCCATGAAAGGAGCCAGAGAGTCGAGGGTGGGGTGTACAGGCCGGGAGCTGCGACAAGACACGCGGAGCCCTAGGATACTCGGCCTGAAGAAATCAGCGCTCTCTTTCTGGAGGAAAGGGAAAGGCAAGCACCAT